>JAUCNO010000318.1:8082190-8108554 GCA_032353835.1 Enteromius viviparus
AATTTAGAAATCTTGCAGTTTGGCAAAACATTTCAAAGTAGCTTCTCCAGCATTAAACTATAACTTGATACTACAGTATATACAGGAATCAATTAATGTAATAATATAACACTTTTGCCCATGAAATCTTAGATCGGTAGTTGAAAAAGCAGTTGACATTTGTGTGTGTGTGTGTGTGTGTGTGTGCGTCTGTGCACGTTTTTTTTTTTCTTTATGAGACACAAATGTGTTTAACGACATGGTTATATTACAGTTTAAAGGTGGTTTATGAGGACACTGCCAATGTCCCAGGAATGCAAAAGGCTTAACATACTAAAATGTTGTTGCTTTTATCTAAACATGCCTGTGTGTGTGTGTGTGTGTGTGTGTGTGTGTGTGTGTGTGTGTGTGTGTGTGTGAGCTGATCTGATGTGTGTGTGTGTGTGTGTGTGTGAGCTGATCTGATGTGTGTGTGTGTGTGTGTGTGTGTGTGTGTGAGCATGCACGTTTTTGTGACAAATAAGAACATAAATTTGCATAATGTCATAACTTAGGTATTACAAGTAGAAGGTAACTTTTCAGAACATTATTCCATGTCCCTAATTTTAAAAATATAAATCACACAGAATGAAGTTTTTTGAAATCAGAAAATGTTTCCTGTAAGGGGTAGGTTTAGGTGTAGGGTCAGTGTAGGACTGTGTGTGTGTGAGTGTGAGAAAGGACTCAGGGGTCAGTGGTTTGTGAGTGACAGCAGGAAGGTAACTGAATGAGCTGAGGTTTAACAGCTGAGACTCATCCTCTTTGTTTGTGAGGGTCTGAGTGGGTGGTCAATCACTGATAAACATTAATGACCACTGAGAGATAACACATCCTGATCGATCAGTCAATCACATACTGCGATACATCTCTGCCTCTAATAAAACACTTTTCTGAACATTTAGAAAAGTGCATGTGTGGATAATTTACTCAGAGACTCAAACTGAAGAAAAATACAATTTGGAGATAACAGTAACAGTACAGCAGATCCTTACAGAAAATGATCTAAATATCAGCGGCCGCTCTCTATCTCCAGTAATATGTCTAAGAAAGATGAATCAAAACATCTATCAATGCTGATGGAGAGCTGAAGAAATAAAGGCTCCTCAGAAGATGTGAGATGAAGATCATCGGTCTGCTGAGGAACAGTGAAAGTAAGGCTCCTCAAAAGATCCTGAAGATCAGATTTGAGACGCACTGATTCTTCTAGAAAATCTAATATATCTTTGCTGCTTCACTTAGAGAAGCATTTCTTCCATCACACTAAAAGAGCTTGCACTGGATAAAACACTCTCTACAGCTTTAACAGCACACTTTCAGTGTGATCAATTTACATCAGATATGATGCAGAAGGAATTAAAGGGTTAAAGACAAAACTAACCCATCTCTGTAACGCAACGTGTCTCTAAAGAGGACTCGAGTGGGTCATTAAACCTCACCAATCGGTTAATATAATTTTCCCGCCCACGTGATCTCGATTATATCAACATAAGGAAAAATCATTCCAGAGGTCAGGAAATGCATTAAAATAAACTTTATTTTTCTTTACAATAACATTCACTGATGAATTGTGCACAACAGGACCAGATAACGGATTCGTTAAGAATGTAAACAGGGTCCTTTCTGATTTGATGTTGACTTTATAAACTCACAGTGTGATCGGTTTAGTTCCTCACAGTCCGTTTGTGTCTTTAATGACGTCTTAATGACATCAAGATGTTTGTGTCGTGTGCAGCAGTAGCACGCCTCCAGTAGAGCTCCGTAAACAGTAGAACAAAAAAATGTCTGGTGACCACGGCTATTTAAAGACCTGGTGTGTGTGTGTGTGTGTGTGTGTGTGTGTGTGTGTGTGTGGTGAGAGTGTTGAAAGCACTGAGGTTACGGGAAGTTTGAGTGTTTGTGTGATCAGTGCAACAAAATAGGTGGTTGGAAATCAAAGTAGACCCCCCCCCACACACACACACACACACACACACACTCCTGCACCTGATCTTCATTTTTCAATTTGTAGCCAATCTTCTTACAATTGGGCACCAAATGAAAAGGTAAACAGCGCAGATATTCATCTTGTTTACTTCAAAGCGGGCCCCGGGCCCCTCCTCACACTCCTCTCACTCACTTACAGTCATGGCTCAGTTCCTCTCGCTGCGTCTGCATTAGTCGTAATCAAGTGCTTGTTTGAAGCAGTTATCTTCTGACCGCCTGCAGAGCTCTGATGATGACAAGTGACGGAGCGTCCCGAGCCAAACACAAACTCACCTCCACATCAGAGCGCAGCCGAAGGAAGCTCTCGCGTCCAGAGAGAGGAGAAAAGTTTAGTGTGTACGTCATTTGATTGATTTGCAACCTATATCTGTTTTGTTAACTGTGTTCCAGTCTGGGGACTGCTGTACATTTGATATTTGTGTTATAGTCGTTTGTTTCCATTGTTCTCTTTGGAGCATACAATAGACGTTTCATGTTTCCTTAAAAAAAAAAAAAAAAAAGTTTTATATTATTTTAAAGGATATATGCAAACGTAATTTACAGTTAATTTGGCTGTTGGAAATTTAGGCAATTTGGCATTTTTTTTATCTGTATATATTTCTATTATCTAGTGTTAAACTACTGTTCAGAAGTATGGGCGCAGTAAGTTATTCATCAAAAATCTTAAATTGATTTTTAAATTGAAAAGTTACAGTTAGGAAAAAAAATATATCTATTTCAAATAAATGTTGTATTTTTAAACTTAATATTGATTTGTGAATCGTGAAAAAAAGTATCACCTCTAAAATATTCATCAGCACAACTGTTTTCAACACTTAATAATTTGTTAATATATTAATATTATTTAATTAATAATAATTTTATAATAAGAATAATCTTATAATATTCAAATGATTTCTGAAAGATCATGTAACACTGAAGACTGGAAATTCAGTGCATCACAGAAATAAATTACTTAACAGTCATGCACATAGAAAACAGATATTTTAAATCATAATGATATTTCATAATATTACTGCATTACTGTATGTTTGATGAAACAGAAAAGACCAATAGAACATTTTAAATCTATAGCAATTGGTTGTTGATTTAAAGATGTTTTAGCATCTGTCGTGACTCAAACGATGCAAACAGTGACGCACAAAGCTACAAATGATCCAGTAACTAATAAACCTTTCAAGCTAAAGCTGCATTACAGTCAGACAAGCCTTTATTGAACACACAAGCATTCTTTTCATTTCCGTTATCATGCAACATGATCTCTGGATTGCTTTCAGTTAGTCTATATTGGAAGACAAATGCATTTTATTCTGAGACGATATTGCATTGCCTCACAGATAATTAACAGATGTGTTTCCTCTTAAACACTGAAGGTGTTAGCTGCATGTCACTGGATCTTTTATAATGATTGTCTGTGCAATGCATTGTCATAGAGTAATAATACATGAGGGTTCTGGTGTGCAAATCATAATATTCCTCAACTGTGTGGTTTCTGGTTTCTTACTTGAAACCTTAGCCTGCATGTGTGTGTGTGTGTGTGTGTGTGTGTGTGTGTGGCTCCTGAGGAACCTCCAGCATGTAAAGTAGCTCAGAAAGAAAGAGCTCATTGTGTTCTTACATGTCAGACACACGTTTCCCATCTGACCGTTTGATTCAGGTGTCGAGAGCAGAGCGAACACACACTCTGTCTGCTCCAAGCTTCAATAACCTTGAGAAATATGGCAGACATTAAGCCATAATAACAGTCACTGAAATGCTATAGATGTAATCAGAATGATCTCCTCGTATCTGATAACTTCACTAAGAAGACATAAACACCCTCGGATTTAGTGTGTGTGTGTGTGTTTACAGTTTTCTTTTTTTTTGGGTAAAACTTTACACACAAATCCAAGAATTGCACACAAAATGCCACACATCTCTTGCAAAACGAAGCCGTAATTTTAATTCCTGTTAGATTTGTGTGTGTTATGAAATTGAAAACTCTGAGAATTATTGTTTTTTTCTTCAGATTGGTGTGTGCTTCTGCTGTTTGAGAACCAGCCTTGTAAAACTGTGTGACAAGTGAAGATTTAGTGTATAAGTAGAGAGGAAAACTGTAAGAAAAATTAATAAATTATATATAAAATTTGAAAAAATTTAAAATGTAACGTTTTGACTTTAAACTAGGGCCGGGACTTGATTTTAAAAAATTAATCTAATAATCTAAATAATCTAATCTAACTGGTTTTAAGTAAAACACAACACTTCAACAGGGCTCTCAAGTTTCAGCAAAGGTTTGGAGTGAGATTTGATCTGCTGTAGAGGAGGAGCCACAAAATATTAGCACAGCAGCTCCTCTGGTCCACCCACTTCTCAAAGTTATTACTAGCAGTGTAATTTTCGTTATTGTTCATAAATGATCAGCACAAATATGAATTATAACAATTGGTAAATCTGATAAAAGAGACAAATGCATTCAAATGAAATAAATAGCTTTATATATTTAAAAAAATATAAATGTATCAGAAATAAACAGATAAATTTGGTGCCAAAAGAGCCAACCGAACAACTGAGTCAACTTAATGTACATGCATACTGTACACATTTAGCTAGTAAGATTAGTAACTTTAGAAATAATTGAGTACGAATTTGGCAATATTTCCCAGCAGCAGCTCACACTATCTTCGATCAGAGGCAACTGATTTCGTCCAGGAATTATAAAATTAACTAACACACATAAATAAATAATGAATGGATTACCTGCCGCTGTCGTTATTATTGCTCTTTCAAATTCCACTCCGTGTGTGCGTGCGCGCAGCCATGTTGCCTAGTAACGAACACGCCGGCAATGAATGCGTGAGACTTGAGAGCCCTGCTTTAAAACGCTAGTTGGTGCTCCAGTATAATCGGTCCGCCGAAACTCATCCAGTGAGAAACGTTCCGCGGTGCGAAAGTGCGATTAAAATACGTTATACGTTAATTTTTGTGTAATTAATTCATCTAAATTAAGTCCCGGCCCTAATTAAAACTCAAACAATCATACAGACATAAACCACTTCTGCAGTTAAAATCCTCTTTGACCAAAACATCCTTTTGGCATGTTGGAGAGGAATAACTATGCTGTGTAAATCCCGCTTTGGATAAACGGAAGGTAAAACGGAGTTTAACATCAGAGTGCCCCTCTCTCACCTCTCCCAGTGACTGCAGACATTGGGGTCATCTGGGTTGAGGCTCCATGCGCTGATAATGAGGCCCAGAACAGCCAGCACAGGCAGGGCTAATGGGTAGGCCCGTACCGGCCCCATGACTCCTCCTGAGAGAAAGAGAGTGAGAAAAAGAGAGAGAGAGTGAGAGCGAGACAAGGACACTTTTTGTCCTTTATGATTCTTCTAAATTGGAGCCCTTGGAACATTCTTGGAATTGCAGTGAAAAGAGATGACTTTTTTATATAGAATAATATCAAGAAATGTTACAGGAATTCGATAGGCGTGCGACCGTGTGTCTTTGTTATCAGCTGACCGAAATGGGTGAATAACCAAAGTGTGGTGGCAGATGGCTGATATAATGGTGTGAAATGTGTGTGATATAGACTAATACAATTTAATTAAAATAAACGAGATGCGCACAAACCCTTTTTTACACAATATTTACTTAATTATTTCAAAATGCCCAAATATTGTGGGATTCGTTAATCTGGTCTTCATGCACATTTTATTTACGCGTATTTGTGTGACTATGTGTGTTCTGTAACACGTAGCACAGGATATTAGTCTCATGACAGTGATGAAGGACTTTTTAAGACCACACAGGGTGAACCGTTTGTTTAAACTGTCAAGATATTTCATTAGACACATGATGGGAGATGAGCATGTGTGTGATGAATTGACATGACAGAGACAGATGTAGAAGGGCACGTGAATGACACAGTGCTCAAGCATGGGCCAGCGAAGCGTGAAAGCACTGATTATGTTAAACAGCAGGGGGTATCGCAGAAGGACACAAGAACAACAGTTTGCTTGCTCTAATGTATCTGATCAGAAAAGAATCACTATTACAGTCGTCCTGGTGAGGCGCAAGTGAGTGTGCTTGTGATGTTTTTATGATATTGCGCTTTGTTTGGACTGTATACTTGATCTGTTAACGATTCTCATGACGTGTCTAATAAAATTTGATTCGCTCACTTGCCAATCTGAGACCGTTGAAAGATCTTCACAGGTCATTCTTGTGTGAGAGAAAATCAATACTGATTTCACTTCCACTATATAACAGTTCATTTAAAGGGAGAGACTTAAGTCATGTTCATTTCTGTAAAAAAGGTTAATTTACAGTCACCCTTTGAAGGCTTTGTATCATTCCACACTAGGACTGCAGCTATAAGACATCTCTATTAGAGGAAAGCTGTTATGATGTTCTGCCCAGCTGTACAAACAGCTGTTCCTTATAGTGAATCACTGAAATGACAGCTTGGAAGTTAAAATGATGCACACTGGTTTTTATCTGTGTTCCTAGATAGGTATATATGTACATTTTGCATGCAAGCATCAAAATGCACAATAACCTAAAACATGTCAAATCTTTATGAATCTCATGATTGGTCAGAACTGTTATTGTTGTGAGACAACCATATAAAACTTTAGGAACCTTAGTCTTAGACTCTTTATTGGAAATGTATTCATAAAATCTAAATTAATCCAAGAATCACTGTTAATGTTACAGTCGTTTACTGAACTGTTCCTACGCTGTCACAATGGTTCTGAAAGTCTTTAGACATCACACAGAACAGAATGATCAAAAGAAAGGTTTGAATATGTATGAATTAAGTGAACCAAAAGTCACAGTAAAGAAAGCTTTTTTCAGAAAGAATGTTACATGAAGAGAAAAAGTATTACAGTTTCCACAAAAATATTAAGCAACTGTTTTTTTTTTTTTATCTTTAAGGCAGGAGCAAAAAATGTATTCTAGGTAACCAAGCGACTGTACATTTGTCCTGCTAACCTTTTAACACAGTCCAATTTTAAAGCATGGCAGTTATTGACAACACAATGTGACATTCAAATTCTAAGAGTAAATGTAGAATATCTGCTGTAAATATATATGGATGGCAAAAGCAATAAGGGATGATCAGACCACTTCTTCTGTAATGAATTCCATGTATTATGAATCACTGATTTGCACCGTAAGATCACTTAGCCTTTAATCAAAATGCATCTGTGGCTCCCTGTTATCCCCATAGACTCGCGGTGGTTTCAAGCATGAAAAAGATTGTACTTTTGTCATGGCTTAAGAAGGAGTACCATAATGAGGCATCTGACATCAAATTATTCTGTGCTTCCTCTTGAAGTGCAGGTGACTCTAATGAACACTGATTTCTAAGAATTAAAGCTGCGTGGATCCGACCGGCATAATGGTGATCGGGAACGAGGAGAGACAGGAGCAAAGGCGATGGATCCCAATTGGACTCACCTCAGACCACGAGCTACAATCCCTGGAGATGTCTGATTCGGAAGATCACTGCTCGGCCGAACCAGACAACAAGAGACAGGGGAGCTGGAGACCAGACAGACCAATAATCAGGCTTAAAGCAAAGAGAGGGCACCTGGGTATTGGGAAAGAGAGAGAAGAAACAGTTAGTGTTCAACTTCAGAACAAGAGAGCACAAGAGAGCAGGGAAAAGGTCTAAATGATAAAAAGATTGAGGAAAAGGGACACTCAGGAAAGGGACTCGAGCATTAGGAGCTCCTCATTGCTGCTAAATCCCCGATATAAAATCAAAACCACACTTCCAGTTTGGAGGGGAGGCTCATTCGCTTCCCGCTAACACACAAGGGTGAGAGCTTACAATACCTTAAGAGCATGGAGAGTCAAAGCCTCTCATCACCCTGCGAGCGCCACAAGAGCATTCTCAACAATAGCAAAAGGAGAACAAGCTATTCATGGCCATTAACGACACAATGACAAGTACCGCCGCGCCGACAGCTCGGGTCTAACTAGGGGCCTCGTATTCCTCAGCCTCATTACGCAGATCTTCATTATGCCTGCGTCGGGCCTTGGGTCATCTACGTGGGGTTCAGAAAAAGATGAGAAAAATAACATGCGGGTGCAAACAAAAGATTCAGTTTCCTCGCTGTCACTGAGATTCATTATTTATTCTCTTTCTCCTTCAGATTCAGAAGAGGCTGGGCAGAAAGCCGCAGGCGAGGACACGGAGTGGAACAAGAGCAGAAAGACGAGCTGGAAGCACACTGGAGGGGACAGGCTGTCTGGAAGTGACCTCTTCCACCGCTGTTCTGTCTACAAACTGAAAAGTTCAGCAGTCAGCCTATAAAAGCTACTGGGTCTTGTTTGTCTGTCTAAGTACTCCATGAAGCATCACTGAGACACACGCAGTTTGAAGATACTAAGAGTTGATGGAGGTGCAATAATCCACGACTCATGTTCTGCTGGATTTACATAAGAAGTATTCTTTAGAATCCCGAGGGGAAATTCGATGAACAAATGCTGCCCTGAATTCTTCTGTTTATTAGTGGCAACAAGCCTAAGGGTGCAAAATGGGATTGCATATATTACCCCAATCAGGCCCTCAGGGTGGAATGTATAGGCACATCACTGGACTCATTATAGAACATAATGAAGTGTGTAATTGAAAGCTAACCGAATGAAAGGTGAGTTAGATTGAACTGAAAGTGGAATTTCCCTTTGAAAGAAGCTAGCTCTGTAAATATTACAAGTATGTAGTATGACTGCATCTTGCTATCACAAGGCAACTTATATATATCGATTAGGATTTTCAGGATTAATTATTGGGAAAGTTTTTTGTTCACTGAAGCTGTATTTATTTTAACAAAATTACCATTTATCTATTTGAATACATTTTGTATTTATTTTGACTGCAAAGCTATTAATTTCAATAGAACTTATTCTAGTCTTCAGTGTCACATTTCTTCCGAAAACATTCCAATATACTAACATTTCCTATATCAATAATATTCAAAACAGTTTTGCTGCTTGATATGTTTACACACTGTCTTTGAAATTTGCGTCCATGATGGAAAGAAATTGAATCAGGTTTATTTTTGTGCATTTTCGCATTCATATCAAATTTTTTGACAAATGACGAATATGGAAAAAAAGCAAATACGAAAATTTGACTCGGTGTGCAATGACCCTATATTTTGAAATGCTATTTTAAGTTATATGCCAATGTCATGATAGTTTATTTATTTTGATGTCCTAATGCCTTTTGCCATGTAAAAAGACTAATTTAGGCTTTTAGTATTTTCATTTTATTTAGACTGAACACAAACTAATTTTAAATTCGTCCATTTATTACAATCAAGCATAACATGACAATAATTAATTGGCTGAACGGTGCTAAAATTTTCATATCATGCATCTCTACTATTACAACGGCTTTATTTAAAACACTACACCTCCATCACACTTCAAGATTAATCTTTGCATAAAACCTCTCAGACAAGCTTGGTGTTATTGAAATGACAAAATGCATTAGGCTCTGTTCTGCTGCCATGTATTTCAATGGTTGCAGTATTACATGACAACCATGAAACAAATGGGTAACTAAAAGTATTTCACCCGAGACGTGATACTGAAATATGAAGCCATACCATTTTACTTCTCATTAATGAGTCTGTGCACATAGAACAATAACCTAAAACTCAGATCAATATGGTAGGCCACATTGTGTATTTGTTGTCTCCTCTGCCTGCCTGGCATCACAATAGAAACAACATGTTTTATTGTCTCCATTTCACACACTAAAGATCCTTTCCATAAAACTAAAACTCCCTTTTGGATAAAACTCCTTTTTTATCCTGCTGCCCTTATTTTGGGCTTTAGGATACAACAATGGAGTAGTCTTCATAGACTTTGAGGTATGTAAATAATAAAAAAAAAAGTTTGAGGTTATACTGCTCTGTGTCCAGACTCTTGATAGAAAAAGGGCCCTTTAAAATACTCAAACCAACTCTGTATTCCCACCTTGTCAACCAAAGGAGACATTGACATGATTCAGGACATGCACGTATTAGAGCTCAATGCAATTAACCGACCAATTCCCTGATCCCCCTGCATCTGAGCCCCTCAGTGAGTGATGTTATGGGTCTGCTGGCAGCTCTCTCAACAATAAAGTAAAATCAACCCATCCACTCAGACAGGAGTCATGACCGCATCTTAAGTTTATGTCAGCATGTCACCATGCAATGGTTATTTATTTCTGTCCTCATTTAGGAGAAGCTACTGACCATTTACATATAATCATTTAGAAGCTGAAGAGATTGCTGACGTTGGACCGAAAACGCAGATTAGAACCGCTGACATGATACTTCGAATTTCAATATTGACGGATTTCATATACAAGACAGTGTTGTCTCATATACAAGACAGTGCTGTACTACATGTTTCTATCAGTCACATGATTTCTGCCTTTAAAACAAGATTTGATTTGTTAACACTACATGCATCAGTTACAGCTGTTTACACTGAAAGCCTGATGCTCAATTCTGATTTATTGTTCATATTCTGTTCATATTCGGTTTACTTTATTTCGTTTTTTTTTTTACGTATCCGGATTTTGTCCAGTCTCTGTCCATAACTGCCCCAAGTAAACTCATAGCTGTCATATAGAAGTAAATATGTAGGCCATCAAAGTTAGTGCTTACAAGTTAATTTCTAAGGTAATGCGTCACAAAAGCTAGAGAATCTGCATGCAGATGATAAGGAAGAAGAGCTTAAGCTTTTCTCACATAGTTTTTCCTCAGGTTTTATTTGTTGTCACTGTAATACTTGAATTGTAACACCTCACTGTCCCTGCACAAAATCTCCACATTAATTAAGTGACCACAAAACAATGTGTTGAATCTTTCAATTAATTCTTGTCAGCTACGGATTGTGACAAATGTTAAACCAGAGGGATAGAGTTGCATGTATTCCAATATTACTGTTCAGACTGAGGTCACATTACTGGGGCCAGTTGCATAAACTTAGCCTTCATGTTAAGATAGTGTCTTAAGAGCTAGTCTGACCAACTAGCAGTTAGCCAAGAGTAATTTGTTTTATTTTTGGAATTTACTTTAGACTAACATACAATTTTATGCAACTGAATTTTAAAAAACTGTGACTAGTCTTAAACAAAAAATTTAGCTGACTAACTTTTAAGACAAGTCTTAACCTTTTATGCAACTGGCCACTGAATCTGAATTAGGACCAGATTCGCCCACATTGGTTGGGCGATGTCGACCATTTGGCATCGTACAATGTCTAATGTGAAACATTGCGATGGACGATGATAACTAAAACACCAAGCCCCGCCCCACGACTGACAAAACAGTGTTCGCACGAGCAGGTGAGAGAGGATTGAGCGCAGGATTGAGCGCAGGAGTGATCGCACGCGAGTGCTTGAATTGCGTGCAGATGACACATCAAGGGCGCGCGAGGGTTTGATATGAGCTTTCGGCCCCGTTTCTTCCCATTTACATCTGTTTTCCTGTCACGGAAATAATTTACCGCGCTCGCCAGCATCGTGATGGCTCAGCATCGTGATGTCTATCGGCCATCGGCGATGCATCGTCTATCAACCCAACCCTAGTGTCTACCAAGAGAGGCATGGTAAGCCGCCACATGAACCTTCAGGGAAGAGTGGGTGACCCCAGTGGAGAATCTGGCCTGCAGTAACTCCAGCACTGTACCAACTGGGCAGTTAACTGGATACTGCTGACGTTTTCTACAACAAGAAGAGAAAAGTTTCCACTTTAGGTAATACAGTTTCCTCATGGATTGGAGGATGGTCTCAACAACCTCAGTTGAGAGACCGGAGGCTATGAGTTGTGCCCCCTCAGGGGCCACACCCGCAGCTACCACAACTCCACAGACCGGGGGCTGAGCGGCCACTCATGACCACTCAAGCAGAGGACCTTCGGAGGAGGTGGCGAGCCTCTCAGCTCCACTACCAGGTGGAAAAGACTAAAAGCAGCGCTTGCTAGAGACCTGACTCCACTTAATGTGAGTTTGAGAAATTATGCTCCCTGACTGAGGAGCTGGAACATGGCTGTGGCTGCTCCATCCAACAGTCCCTACCGCCAACTCAACCTTCTCTGAGGAAGAGGGAGCAACGTGTTCCTTACTCGAGAATTTTTTTCTCAAGTGTTCCTGAGAATTAAATGCAGTGAAAAATCCAGACATTTACTACAGTCTGGCTAGAATATAAAGCATTCCTCGGCAACACGTGCTGATTTCACGCACAAGCTATTTCTAACGTAGATCTGGTGAGAAAGGAAGAGGATTGGGATCGCCCGTCTTCCACCAAATCCCACCGCGATTCCCAGAGCAAAGCCGCCTTATCCAACTCAATGAAGCTGGGCTGGCACGCTGGTGAAGACTCTCCTCAAAGAGAACCCTCCAGGGGCAAAGCATATGGATACTCTCAAGTAGACAACACTCAAGCTGTGTGTATCCCCCACTTGTAATGTAGTTTGAGAAGGGAAAAACACGTCCCGAAATGCTGCCCGCTCTCGCCCTTGCCTTCACTTGTAATTTTGAAATAAGCAGTGACAATAGACAGACAAAACCAAATCACATTGAAATGCTGAATGACAAAAAGCTGAAGCCGGCTGCACTCTACAAGCTTTTATGCTCCCTGGCTTCTCGCTCATCCATTGGACTGATTACACAAACTATTCAGAAACGTCACGCTGGAGGCATTCCCTGAAGCATCTTGTCGACGCGGCTCAAGTTCCTAAAGAGGAATCGCTTTTAATAGAAATGGAAATATTCAGTAATATACTTTTTTATTGTCATATTTAATTCCAAAAAAATTAACAAAACCCTACTGAAATGTCTTTTTAACAATGCGACTCGTACTTCGATTACATTTTGTAAATCCAGATTAAATTCAATTTGATTTTATTTTCTAAAGATATATCTAGATGCACACCCACTGAAAATGTTTACATACATTTGCATCATATGCAATCAGCTTTCTGCATGTATGATGAGCAATATTTAGTGCCAATGTTACCATAGCACTGTAAAGCCTGAGACCTGTCAGTGTTCCTGTCATGAGAAAGCAACAACGTCAGCTGATTAAAGAATTCTGGCAACTCAGCATGGCACCCCAGAGCATAATTGGCTGGTTTGCCTTAAATTATGCCAAGAAAGCTTTCTCCTTTTATATTATAAAATTATATTTTTATTCCTTCTTATCAAATGTGGGATTTAGAAACAGCTTTCCTGAAATTCTATTATGCTTAAACCACAATTACTTAAGACATGTTTTAACCCAAACAGTCAGAGTCAAAAATTTCAAATGCTAATTAATCATTTACTTAAACGATTATTTGAGAAGCAAATGAAAAACATAGTATCTGAGGTGCGTATATGAAGCTTTTCATTCCAGCATGTAAACATACCTACTGTGTGGATTCACAATAAGATGAGCAAATAATCATATGGCTGTAACTAGTGGTAAATCAAGCAAAAAAAGATTATTATCTGATTATTATTACTAAAGCTGTTTTTAACCAAAAGGTCACAGACTTTTTCCATGTGAACCATGTGATTGACCTGAAGGATCTAACTGTTAAGATAGCCTTGTCTTGTCTCATTTGGCAGCATGGACCATTAAGAGTGCCATGGTCTGTTAAATTGCAGCAGCCAAGTAATTCCTCTATCTGAATGATCAGTGTGTGTGTGTGTGTGTGTGTGTGTGTGTTCTTTACCTCTCTAAGCAATGGCTATCTACACACATTAGTTCAACAGGTAAGTCCTGTCCTGTTTTGCTGCCTTATAACTTTCAACTGCTATCAATCTTGTTACAAAGACTGCCAAATGCTGTTATACAATATATATATACACAATATATATATATATTTTTTTTTTTCAAAGGGCAAACAAACTGTATCAACAGATAAGCCAATCTCTTGATCAGCAGCACTCCGTCCTGAATAAAGTAAGAGTGGATAAGAAAGTGCGGAACTGAAAAACACAGCGGGAAAATTTAGCGAATGCTCTAGGTCACTTAATTCTGGGGACATGGATTATTCATGTGGCAACCACTGATCATCATGACCCTCATAAATCAAACAATGTGGCATCTCGCACCACCACTGAGCCCGGTTACAGCCTGCTAATCTCAACACCATCCTTCATCACTATAACCTTTCCTTATCCGCAGTCTACACCCCAAGACAGAACTGAGTTTGAGGGGACAGGTCTTTCACGCTGATCTTATTTCACCTGTTTATGCAAAGAACAACGCAAACTTTATCTCTCCTGTCATGCTGTGTGCTCTACTCCTGCATAGGCTATCAAAGGCCTCCAGCCATCTAACACGGGACACCTGGTTGTAGCACATTGGATGCCGCGGGCTTACAGGAGACTAAATATAATTTAGACCATGTTTATCTCTCGTATTAACATTTATCCGATCACAAGAGCTCAGCTGAGACTACTGTGCATCTAAAAAGCATCTTCAGTGACCACTTGTGATTGGAGGGTTTTTGATTTTATGAAACAAACAATAAATTTAAAAGATTCATTCACCCCCCAAAAAATTACGAATCTATATTAACTTAATCATCTAAATCTGGATGACCTTTATCACTAAAAAAAAGATATTTTGCAGAATATTGGTAACTAAATATTACCAAAAGACATTTATGTTACACAGAATAATTCTAATAACAGTCATACAGGTTGGACCAACATGAATTTGAGTTAATAATAACCAAAAAAAGCATTTATGTGTGAACTATCCCTTTTATAAAGCTGTTAAATGCAATCTGTAGCAAATTTCCTATAATTTCCCATAATTTCCTATGTTACATGCAGCATATATTATAATTTTGTAACTCTAAAGTTTACTTAGTTTTCTTTAATTAGCTGTAGTTTTCACTTTCCATCTTTGTGTAATCATAATAATATTAGTATATAATAATATTTCATTATAGCCAATAAGGTTTCTCAGCTTACTGGTACTGGACAGACTTCTAATAATGTTGCATCCTTAATTTATACCATGGTGTAAACAGGGCCTTTAATGTGCAGTGGGAAAGATTACTTGATCTTTCATAACTTTTTAATAGACAACTGTTGGACAGCACTATACTTAAAGGCCACTAAGAATATACTGTACCAACAACTTTCTGGAGAATAAATACAAAGAAAGCAATGATTACAATCATTATTTAAGTATTAATGAAGAAACCAAGAAGTTGAAGGCAAAAGAAAAAAAAAGCAAACCCAGACAACATCAACACTAATGAGGGATATATTTAACAGCTCTCTGCCTATTAATGTACCTTGTGCTCATTTGCTATTTCAGTATGGCACGCCCCATCTTGTGTCAAACACACCAAGTCACAGTCTTAATTGGATTTATTTTGAGCAAGTGACTGAGACCCTTCTTGCTGAACTCAGTGCTGCTCCACAGTTATGATTCATAATATCTACATAAGCCTGAAAGAAACAGAAAAAAGCTTAATTAAGCAGAATAAAAAGTCAATAAGGTCATATTACAGCCTCTCTGCAATCAAATTCATTTGTTTGTTTGAAAATTCTGTAAAAATGAATAACACATAAGTTATTGACCAGTCTTCATACCTTACAGTCACAAGCTTCACACCCACTCAAGCCATGCCACGGCCTCCCGCTGCCCCAGTCAGAGGGCAACGGCAGGGGTCCCTTGTCTCCTCAACAACCCCCAGCAGGTTCCAAACAAGCTCGCCACAGCCCAGTCAATTACTTCCCCTGTGACTTCTCACATAATAATAGGATCATATGCATCTGGTGCATGTCATCTAGCAAATTAGAACAAATTAGCAGCGTGGTGTCGAAGGAGGCGGCACTATGTTTGTATGTTTTTTTCAGATCTATTCTAGCAATTAGCATCAAGTGCCATATATCAATATTAGGGCTGTAACGATACACCAAACCTACGATTCGGTTCGTTTCACGATTTTTGACCCACGATTCGTTTCGTATCGCAATTTTTTTCCGTGGGGGGTGGGAGAAAAAAAGCGATCCATTCCTTTCAAAGAGCCATTCAAAAAAACACCCCTGCGCTGCTGGGTGCGCCCCTCCCTCTATAACTGCTCTGTCTCGCGGAGGAGCTCATTTGTGTGCATCTGTGTGATACACGCATAGGTAAAAAAGAACGACAGAAAGAACGATAATAATTTTTATTTATTTATTTTTTTTTAATAGATAATTGTTAATAGTTTTTTTTTAAAGATATCTCCGGCTATCGTTCAAATACAATGTCATCGTCTGGCAAGCACAACCCATATATTTCACAAGTATAGTGCGAGTACATAAATCGTGCTGGACAATCAGATTGTGTCAGCACATTATCAATAGATCAGGACAGCAGTTTTTGGTCTGAAATTTATTGCGCTGCTTGCGTCCGGTGTAGACAGCATCACTGATTATGACTTATATTTTGTCGCGCCGCTCGCATCTGTCCCATCCCTCCCTATCATGACCCGGTCACACCTACCCCCCCAAAAATTTTTTGGGAAGGACTCCCACCTGCACTAGGTCATCGGATGTTGTCAGGGAGGTGCGGTCTGGTGGCCTCTCTGGCCTGGACTTGGGACAGGAACTTACGGGAATCCTCGGGTAGCTGGATCGGTACTCCTGGCCATAACTTGGACACTGGACCAACAAACGGTTTCCCTGACATGATTCAGGATTGGGACCCGGCAGTTGCAGATTTCAAATGGCACCCCTGGCCATGATACTGAAACCGAAGTTTCATACGGCTCCCTGGGCCGTGATTCTGGGCTAGGACCGACAACTGCAGACTGGAGCCCATGGGGATCAGGATCGGCACTCCTGGCCGACACACTGGGACCAGATCAGGAACAGATGGACTGGAAATCGCAGACTGGAGTCCGCAGGAATCAGAACTGGCATGTATGATTCCCACTCTACATCCAGGAATTCCATGAAACAGGAAACATTTATTAACAGGAACATACAATACACTGAATAGCTGACGAAAACGCACAGACGATATACAATATACATATAAATATACAATAATCAACGACCGACAAACTAAACAGAAAAGAACAAGGACACAAACACCTGGGATACACTGCTTCACAACTGTATGGTGTGGGTATGGTCTGAGATGAAAATCCAAAAAGGCTCTCAATTCCTCTCGTCCTGGTCATTTCCGTAAGTTACATATTTGTTCATTTGGCTAATTTGAGATTTAAAATCTTGTGAACAAACAACATATGTAAAACTGATGTCTTAGTTTTGTTTATATACAAGTCAACTTCTTAATTTTTATACATTGTCATTGTTTTATTGCTTTGGCAATAAAATCTGTGTGTTAAATTGATCTGATTTGCAAATAAACTCTACATACATAATTTTGGTTGATCTTACTTTAGCAAATATTGGTGAATTTCGTAACAGGATAGGTTGTGATAATTGAGAAAGTAGAAAGAAATTAGTAGAAAGAAATGATCTACATGATCTTGCTGTTGTGACTGTCTCTGTGGTAAAAATAAAGGATTTATAGGACTGACAAAATGAGGTAATACATTTCACTTGTTTTTTTGTTGTTGTTTTTTTTAAATTAATATGCAGTTGTGTTAATGAATGTGAAATGACAACATTAGTGTCATCTAATCTAAATCAGCAGATGTGTAAATTAGTGTCAAGTAGAAAAAAAAAACACTATTGTTACAGTTGATTATTAAGCCAGGTTTAACAAAAATAGAAATCACACATTAAAAGAAAAATAGGAAACTTCATACAGTACACTGTAGAAATAACACAGCTAGTGAACCAGATGTGGTTACCCTGCAGTCAACATCTGTTGTTGATATATGCATTATAGAAATAAATGTGACTTGACTTGAAATAGTAAACACATTTGGTGCCCTCAGGACGACTGGTCAACTAAGTGACATGGCATGTATGAAGGTGAGTAGCTTTGTGGGATGTAGTGAAAGAAAGAGACGGGAGAAGTGTGTAGGGGAGTAATATCAGCCTCTACTCACTAACCTCAGTGGCTTTTGGACCCGTTTCTCCACTTGAGAGGTCAGCGCGCATGCTGAGGAATCCAGTGATGACAGCATAAAGTGACAGCAATGAAATTGGAAAGAGTGGTTGACCTTTCAATGACACTCAGAAGAAAAAAAAAGTATGAGGATGGCAGACTGATAAGGCTGGAGATCTGATTTTTCTCGAGATGGGCTGCTGGGCCCGTATCAGTGTCCTCTGCCAAAAAGAATAAAAAAAAGCCCAATGGAGAATTCATTGCAGTCCTGTTGTTATTGCAGCAGCACTGGATATTGCATTTGCTGGCACACTCTTTTACTTTGGTCTGCAGTGGAAGGGCCGTCAAAGGAATTTGTTCTCTGAGGATTGTTTGTAGTGCCTGGTGCTCTCAGCTGTCAAAATGCGTTGAGGTGAAAACTGTAAATATTAGTTTGCTGTGTCTGACAGCTCAAAACATGCATTTCAATATCCAAGCAACCAGGTCATGTTTCTCTCACTCCAACCTTTGTGTTCAAGCTCACTGATGGACAGCACAATGTGGCAGCTCTTCCTCTCGTACACCACAGATGTAAGCGTATCTTTAACTGGCATATAGTAATGGTGTAACATCACATTAGGTGGGCCTGTCAGTACTTGAGCAGGCCATTTATATGATTTTGTATTACCTTAAAAGTAACCCCACACACCCTTCTGACAGCATGGATGTTTCCACCACTTTAAGAATACTTCAAAAGAACAGCTGACTGTCCTCAAGCTTGATAGTAAGCGTTGGATACGACCTCAGTGACATGAGATTTTTGAGAAGGAGTACAAAATGGTGAGACTGGAGGAAGCACGGTGGGAGTGGAATGGGTGACTGTTTAAAAAGAGTGTTTCTTCAAGAAAGCCAGAAGTGCCCACAGGGAGGATTAATGGGAACAAAATGAAAGGCCCCCGTGTGCCAGACTCTCTGAAACCAAACTCTTCAAAACCAGACGTTTCACCACCCACCTGATCCTTAGCAGTTGTGCTGTTATTTTTGGAGAAAATTGCCTTTCTTTATTTTGGTTGAACCTGCTGAGGAATATTAGAAGGCACAGGAAATGTATTTTGGCCCTAGAGTAGAGAAAGAATGGGGGGCTTTTACGTAAGGGATAATGTACAGTCAGCAGGTCATTATTGCAAAATAAACCCCTTTGGGCCGTACGAGACCCCGTGAGGGTTTATTTTGTGTGAAAGACTGACTGAAACTACATTACCCTGCTAATTATATTGCTGCTTAATAAATAAACAAATAACTACACTTACATTAAATATTGATTTAAAAGGATAGTTCACCTAAAATGAAAATAGTCACACTGATGTTGTTTGTCTTTTGTGGAACAAATTTTGAGGAATGTCCTTTTTTCTCTCTATATTGTTGAAGTCAGTTAGTTATCCTTCTTGAAAATATCTTGTTTTGTGTTCATACAATTAAAATAAGTCATGCAACAACATGAGGATGAGTAAATGATGACAGCATACTGTACTTGTATATACTTGTACAAAGACAGAACTTAAGCACTAGGCCTGTCCTTATTACAAATCCTGATCCAAACTAACACATTTAAATGCTAAGATATCTGGAATGTAGAGTATGTCAGAATAATGCCATAAAGCTCAGGTGTTGAGTGGCTTGGCACCATCACACTTTCCATGCATATTTAATTACATATCAGGAATACAAGAGTACAAAAGGAACATTCTACATCTTAAACATTTAACACTTAAATTAATTCAAGTACAAAAACTTAACATCTCAAAAATTACATCTCAGTTCTATGGTGACAGCATGGTTGCATAAAGGATTTTCTTCAAACATCCACTTGCGCTCTCTTGTGCTCATAAATCAGTCCTAAAAACACCAAACACCCCAGAGTGACATGGCTGAACTTCCACACCAACATCCAGAGGTTGGTCTCCAGAACCAATACAAGCACCCTCTGAACTGAAGATGAACATGTCCACTGTTGTCTGTGCAATTCTAGACACAGCATCTGCACTTTGACAATCCTGCAGGATAAACAAAGAGTATGAGTAGTGTTCCAATGCCAGTCACAGTGTCATTATTCAGAAATTTTATGGGAACATTGTTTAGTAACTCTGACATTTTGGATATTTAGACTTATTTAAATATGTAAGCTGCAAGTCACCATTTGGATTTAAGTAAGCAAATACTGAAGCATCTAGAATTAGATTATTATTGCTGTGATTTTTATGTTTTCGGCTTGTTTTATATTTGGCACAAATTCTTTTAACCCAAACTGATGCAGTGTGTAGCTTTTTTTTTTCTTAAACAACCATCTCAGAGGACCTACCAATGTACACATTCCAGCATGACAATGCAATTCATCACGCTCATTTTAGGAAAAAAAAAAAATAATATTTTCATGTATGAATTGATCACCAGTTCTGAATTTTACTCTACTAAATGTCTTGAGGGTGTGCTGAAGTTGACTTTACAGAGTGACCAGACTCTCCCATTGTGAATACAAGATCCAGGCCAAAAATAAATGCAATTCTCGATGGAAATAAATGTTGTGATGTTGCATAATGTGGTTTTAAAAAATGCCACAACAATGCACAATGTTATGAAAGTTGTAGGTGGTCCAATGAAATAATTAGTGCAACTCCTTTTTGGACAATGTATGTAAAGTCGAATCCAACACACCCTGAATACTTTTAACAGGGATTAGGTCAGGACTTTGTGATGGGCAATCTTTCACAGTTTGAGCCAGATGATATTCATTTTGTTATCCTGGAATATAGACATGGGTACGACTTCCAACTTGGGGTGCGTTAGTAAGAAATATGGGCTTTAATAAATATGCTCTTGGGCACAAGAAGCAAATTAACATGCATTATTATCTTTATCTTCCATTGTATCTAAATATAAAATGGATTTTAATTATGTATTTTTGCATGTCCATTCTAAACGCTGAAAAGTGTGCATGTTCATAAATGGGCAAAGGGAACCCTGGGGTATGACGTTAGAGGGAACCCGCGATGATTCAAAGACCAAATAAAGCAAAATGACAGTGAACAGAAATAATAAATTTGTCAAATTGTGTCATGTTCAATACAGCAGCATCTTGGAGATCTCTATTTGGTTAAATGGCATAAGTTATTCCTCTACCATATTCGTGTGATGTCATTAACAATGGCCATAACAAAAAAGAACAACAACATTAAATATTGAGTACATTTTACAAGAACACATCTATTTCAATTCAAAAAGTCTTAGTTTCAAATGTATTAATCTAGCGAGACTGTGATGCCAATAAGAAGATTAACATAATTATCAATGTAAATATGTCTATAAGACATTTACAATGTAAAAATTGTTAGTTGACACATACACTTACCAAAACTCTTCGTTGAGTTATTGAGATATTTGGGCTCTTCTGGGTGTAATTCCAGATGATTGTAGTCTTCATTCTCAAACATGGAAAAACTAAAAGATCAAATAACAACATTTGTCATTGATTTACTCAGACATGAAGCTAAAGCAGAGTGAAAAATCTTGCTGAACTAATTCTATATTAATGCAATAAACCCTGTACTGCTGTGCTAAAATGATCTTTCAGGTAACATTCAGCAACTGAAAGAAATGTGACACTTCGATTCACATCACAAGTTTATTCCAATGTTTTTTTTTTGTTTTTTTTTTGCTTGTTAACAACAAAACAAAACAAAATTTAGGCTAGATTTCGTTTTTTGGTTTATGGGTAGAAAACGGATAAATGACTGGAAATTTTGTTTTCCACTTGTGGGTGGTTGAACTGGTGGAGGTGTGCAGATCCAAATGCAGTAGTTTGAGGTCGAGATGACAGCAAACATAGCGAAAGAGCCTATACAGAATCACGTTCGAGGTACACGGGGCACAGAATCAGGGCAGGCGGCAAGCAAACAATAAACAGAGAAACAGTCCAAAATCAAACACAGCAAAACAAACACGGGGAAAAATGCTCAGAAATGACATCAGTTGCAAATCAAGAATTTGCAATTGACTGGCTGGAGAAACTGCCCTTTATGCTAGAGCTTACAAGTGTGTGTGCATGGGTAATGATTAACAGCTGTGAGAGAGTGGTGTGTTGTGGGAGATTGAGTCCGGATAACAAGCTGGCGGAGCTTAAAGGAACTCCAGCTGATTTAATGACAGCAGTCATGACATGCCCCTTGGTGATTGGTCAACCAAATCTGAGCCCATGACGTCATCATCAGTTGCTTTCTGTGCAGCCTAATCACATTTCACAGAAATATTTATTTCTCAAGTATTAATACGCACCCATGCTCGAAATCTCCTCAGTATAAAATTGTGATTGCGTTCCGTGTCTGTGCAAATACATGTGGATAAATGGAAACATTCCCAAAAAACAGCCAGTAATGACAGTGATGCGGTCAGGACGCAACGCTTCTCTTAAATATGATTAATGATTAATGATAAATATGATTAATGATTGCGCCTGTGCCTGCTTTGTCCCGAGAGTGACAGATATGCTGCCTTTCAGTAAGCATAACAGAAATGTGCCGGACATTCCGGTACGCACTTTTATATTTCAGTCTATTGCGTTCAAACTAAGTGTTATCTGGGTAATTAGTGACACTATACAAATCACTATTAAAAAATTACACTATAAAATAGATGCAAGATTGTATTTTCCACCACTGGGTTAAAGACTTTTTTAGCCTATTGAATATAAATGTATTAAAATGCTACACATTTAGCCCTACATCTGTTTTTATATTGTTCATCAACGGTATCATATTTTTAAAATTGTTTGGATCAACTAGCCGCGTAGACAGATAGGAATGTTTATTCATAACCATACTGATCTGTCTTGCAGGTGCTAAGTTATAGTAATTTTTAGATAATGTCCACATATTTTTTATATATTACATCTGAGGGGAAAAAGAAAGGATGTGATGTTCAGGTAACTACAGTAATTATCAAATTACTCACCAATTACCCTCTGGGGGCATTTGGCTAAGAATGTTTACAACACAGACAAATAAAATAAAATATTTTAATTATATAAAGATATAACTTTTAAGGACTTAGCTAGTGTAATGGACTTTGCTGTGCAGAAAAATACTGTACTGTAAAATCACCATGTCACTACTGTCGTTCCACGAGCATGGTTAGCTAACAGTGCAGAGAAATACAGGCTGGGAATGGATTGTAATTGTAATGTGCTGATTCATTCCCAATTGAAAATGTACCTGGAACTGTTGGAATACTGAAAAAAATGCCAGTTTTCCCTAAAATGATTAGTTATACGGTATTGCAATGGACAGGGGTCATTATTCGATTCGGTTGACCAATCAGAAGCAAGCGTTCCAGAGAGCTGTGTAATATGGTTGTATCCACCCATTCGTCATGGACATTTAGGTTTAACGGTGTAAATGTGTGAATAATCACATCCTTTAAACTGAACATGCAAGCTAAATCCCAGCATTCCTCAGCTTTCTAAGGAGTTGCAGTAAACTAATGAAATTCCTCATCTGCCAAACAGAAACAAGCATGAAGTTTGACCTGACTGTGAATTCAGCATGAATCAGAGACTGTTTTGCAATTTGAATAACCCATGAGCCAAAGTTAAGCAGGTCTATTTCACCAGAGCCAACCTTTACAAGTCTGATTTATGTAAATTGCTATATTGTGGTGCCACCGCAACATATTGGAATATGAAAAAGGAATATTAAGCATTTATATTTGATCCAGAAAATGCTCACTATTCAGTGAGCCGTTGTGCTTTGCCCTATGATATATTTAAGGAATATCCTCATTACAGTAATAGGGCTATGTTACATCATTTGCCATTGTGTTTTCTGGAAACGTTCCCTCGAACAACATCATTTTGCCCAAACAAACAAAAGAGGAACATGTGTAGTGCCACTTCCTTTGAGTTCTCCTTAGGCGTCAACAAATCTGATCAGGTTTTCCAAATTCACCAAGAATCAGGGGGAAAAAGATGAAATATGCTTTCACTTTTCACAGCTCTAGTTGCATAATCCTATTCTGTCTCAGCCTATTAATTTTATATTTAACATTGCGCTTTGGTCAGGACACCATTCAGTGTGTGGGAGAAAAGTAGTGGCTACCTGGAAGCCTCTGGCATAAATTGGACACAATGTCTCCCTTAGACATATAACAATAGTTAAAACAAATTCATTCTTCTCCTGTGAATGTAAGCCAGCAAACTGATGTAATGGATTGACTAGAGAGAGAGAGAGAGAGAGAGAGAGAGAGAGAGAGAGAGAGAGAGAGAGATTAAGGGTCTGAGGAGAGTGGTGGACAAATCTCATTTAAAAATGGCAGTAACGACATGCATAATTCAAACCCATTACAGGGTGCGACACCATTGCTCAACATTAATTGAGACCTTCACATCTTATCCAGAAAGAGTTCCTCTTTAAATTCACACAAGAAAGAACTCGTCTTGTATGCTAACATAGTATAATTTATGTATCTTCAATATTAAAATAATGTATTATTGTTCATTCACGGTGGAGTGAATTGCCATTTCAAATATATTTAATGTTTGTCAATGTACTCATCAGATACTTAATGGATGGTGCATTGCTTCACTAGTTTTTCAGGAACCATTTGATGAATCCTTCTCTTTCCTCCATTCTGTTTCTCTGTCAGAAATGGACTTTTCATTCTGACAGACATTGGCAGAGTACTTGTTTACAGCGTTTCTGGCTTTGCGTGGCGGTCTGCTTGTGGTTGCATTGTCAGTAGGAGTTTTACTTTAGCAGGTGAAGTCAGCTGTGAAGAACATCTCTCTGAATCAGACTTTTCATCTCTTGTTTGGTGCTTGCTCCTCTTTTCTTTCTGATAAATATTTACCAAGCTAAATCAGCTCGAAATCTGAAATATCACTCCCAGCCAGATTTGACACACCTAGTCCAGCTCATCTTTTTCAATACCGCATTTTCTTGTACTGTAAATATTTTTGTGAAGCAAATATCAATGCTTTATTCTGCATGACCATAACCACACCTAACCTTAACAAATACATTACCAACTAGTAACAAGCGGCCACTTAGTTGTTAATTGAGGCAAATGCTTAAGTTACTGTAATAGTGAGATTTGAACATTAAAATGAAATGTGACCAATTTTGATATAGTTAAAAATTCATATGTAGGAAAAATATTTTATTTGAGAGGGGAAAAAACAGTTTTGTTTTGTGTGGTTTCCTACATTTTTTGGGTAAAAAAAAAAAAAAAATGTATTTAAAATTTTGCAGCATGTTCCCTGTGGACAACAGGACCAATTCAGTTTGAAAAGATAGCCAAAGTCAGAAAACAAAAATGAACAGAATATGGCTGTAGAGCATATTCATTTAGGGCCGGTTTCCCGGATAGGGATTAGATTAAGCCAGGACTAGACCTTTGCTAATTTAGGACATTTAAGACCTTTTAGAAACATGTCTTACAAAAATGCATTATCCCTGAGCATTTTAAGATCAAACAATGACAATAATGTATTTTAAGATATCTCAGTGCAAGCCTTTTCCTGTTTAGTCTTAACATTTATTTTAATCTAGGACTAGTCTTAAACCCTGTTCGGGAAACTGCCCCACAATGTTTAATCATTGTATTTTCATACTTTATTAATGATCAGTTTATGATTTGTTTCAATTATGTTACTTACAGACCAGTTATTAAGGAGTTGTCAGTGTTAAATAAGATCATTTAGAAAGCCTAAGTAAATGATTAATAAATTATTTTAAATTTATATTAATACATCATATTATTTAGACACGTGATAATAGTTGTTCAGTTTGTTAATAAATGCTTTATTAACACATGTTCCTGCTGCAATTCATGATTAAGTCAGGTAGTTATAAAGCATTTAGTGTTTGCTAGACGTCTGTTTCTGTGAGCTCATCTAAAGTGAGGAATATTTATACCTCGTGAAGCATTAATAAAGCAGATTAAAGACTCATTTGTCTTGCAAATAGAAAAGTTAAACAAACTCAACACAGAGGGATACAGAACAGAATTATTTTCCAAGATGTGAAAAATGTAATCTGCAACTGTACACATTTCATAGAAAAAAAATAAAAATAAATAAGTGTACAGTTGTACAGTTTCATATTTTTTTGCATCTTAAAATGAAAAGTTCTGTGTTGTGTTGTGTTTATTTGTTCTGTCAGGAAGATAGCTGAGCCTGTAAATCTCCTTTATAATAGATATGATTATAAATTAAGAACAAGGCATTTATAGCTGCATTTATAAACTGGATACTAATGACTATTAATGTTGGAACAATGCTTTATAAAGGATGAACTGTCTATTTACTAATGCTTAACTAATGATTC
>JAUCNO010000318.1:8108654-8156984 GCA_032353835.1 Enteromius viviparus
GATTGGAAAGGTAGTCACGGGGTGTGTCGCGATTCTCCCTTATCACACCGCGACACAGGATCGTGGATCTGAGTGTCACGATTTCGGTTTCATGTCACGAATCGTTACAGCCCTAATCATTATGCACAGGAAAACTTGAAGATTAAGTCTAGACATCTAGATTTAAAATCTCAATTGTCCTTCTGTTTTTTCTAAGAATTAATTAATTAATTTATAGAATTTTAAAACGCAAGCAATAATTTGGTGTTTTGGTTATCTATTTAAATATCATATCATCAAAAAAGATATTTCGCAGAATATTGGTAACTAAATATTTTAGTTGCTTAACGAAGAACATCGTCTGGCAGTGGTGAGCATCCATCTGCAGCAAATTATGCCGCATATCGCCTCAAGGCAAGGAGAAACAGAGCAGGAGCTTCTCGCCCTCTGCACAGCTGCTCACTAGCACATCCCCGTTCTAGATCCCTATATATGGGCTACCCAGCTGTTGCCCAAGATGACAGCGCATGATGATGTGGAGGTGTAATTACAAATGTTTGAGAATATGGCCATGAATATGGCCATGGTCGAAGGCATGCAGAACCCAACCACCACCTTTAAGCTGGTAGAGGTGATTGAACTGGCAGAGGCAGTCCACCAGCAAGATGCAGGGGAGTGAGGGCCGCTGTTTCCCCGGAGGGTGGGCTAGGACCATCGCCCATGAGCTGTTCCTGCTCTGCACCCGAGTCGGCATCCCAGCAGAGATATTGACCAATTAGGGCACTCCGTTCTGCTTCGGGTAAAGCAGCTGCGGACCTTCTTCTGCCGGCTGCTCCGGGTAAAGCAGCTGTGGACCTCCGTATACAATCCTCAGATGGACAGACTGGTAGAACGGTTTAACCAAACCCTCAAACAGCGACACTATGACCACGTAGCTCAGCCCAGGGAGTTCCAGCCACAGGACCGGGTGATGGTCCTGGTTCCCACCTCCGCTTGTTAATTCCTCGCTACATGAGTTGGGCCAGTAACATATAAGGTAAGACAACCAGGGCGGAGAAGGACGGAACAGCTCTACCACATTAACTTGCTTAAATGTGTGTGGGAACCAAGGACCAACTCGCTTCGCTTGCTGCCTCCGATCCCATTGTCATGGACATGAACCCCCTCCTGTTGGCTACCCAAAAGATGGAACTCCAACACCTGATCGGTCAATTCTCTGATGTGTTCTCCTCGACACCTTGGCATACCCAGGTACTTCAGCACGTCATCAAAATACCACCAGGGATGGTCCCTGAGGCTTGTCGGTAGGCTATTGAGATGGAGATACAACAAATGCTGAAGTTAGGGATGATTGAACCATCTCGCAGCCCCTGGTCCAGCCTAATTGTCCTGGTTCCCAAGCCTCATAGCACACTCCGCTTCAGTAATGACTTCAGACGCCTCAATGAAATCTCCAGAGATTGATGGATACCCCATGTCAATGAGCTCCTCGATCGCCTGGGAAGGGCCCGGTATATTTCCACACTCGACCTAACCAAAGGCTAAATGACCACCTAGAGCATCTGCAGAGGGTGCTGAGAGAACTACGGAGGGCTGGACTAACTGCCAACCCTAAGAAGTAACATCTTGCGCTCTTTGAGGCAAAGTACCTGGGACGAGGGCTTATAAAACCACAAGATAAGAAAGTGGAGGCCGTCCGTGTGGCTCAGGACAAAACGTTTTTAGGGTTGGGAGGCTATTATTGCTGTTTTAACCATAACTTCTCCTCTCTAGCTCCCCCTCTGACAGACCTGACCAGGAAGGGGCAGCCTGAGTGAGTGGTCTGGAACCCCTACACCGAGTAGGCATTCCAGGCGGTGAAAAGAGACTTTGTGTCCGAAACAGTCCTTCAAGTTCCAGATTTCGTCTGTACCTTTCTGCTGCAGACAGATGCCTCAGATGTGGGATTGGGAGCTGTGTTGTCACAGGTCCAGGAAGGCGAAGAACATTTTGTCCTTTACATCAGCAGGAACCTGACCCTAGCTGAGAAGAAGTGCGCTGCTGTGGAGTAAGAATACCTGGCTGTCAAGCGGATGGTCCTAGAGCTGCGCTACTACCCACTGGGCCGTAAGTTTACCCTCTTAATTGATCATGCTCTCTTGTAGTGGATGGGCCGGGTAAAAGATACAAACGCGCGGGTGACATGGTGGTTCCTCGCATTCCAGGACTTTCACTGTGACGTTCACCACCGGGCTTGGGCAGCCAACGTTGACGGACTCTTTCGGATGTGATAGGCTTTCGCAGGTCTGTCAGGGGTCACTCTCCACCCCTTCTCCTATCTCCCCCTTGTTTTTACCATATTACTCCGCCATTAGCAAGACAGTGCTTGGAAGGGTGATGAGCGTCCCAAGAACAGATCAGCATTGCCCTGGAAACAGACAAGGAACAGCAGAGCGAACTCATCAGAAGCCGATCGGCCACAGCTGCCGTTCATTGGCTCATGGCAAGATATGCCGTGCAAGGCACACATCAGGCTGAAACTCACTCTCGGCACAGCAGAGGAACTAAGCTGATCTCTCCCTTTCATTACAGAAACAAGCCTGTGACCATTCAGACTGCTAAATTTCCCAGTACCCAGATGCACAGCCACTGGAACTACGCCCAGAGAGCACCCTCCTCCAGTCGCACGTTTACCCCTACATGGGCCTTTATGTTAATAAATCCACCCTCCAGGGTTTTTGAGTTGAGCTCTTCTTGTAATGTGTTCCTTCCATCCCATGACAGTATAGAGATGGGTGGAAAGAAAAAGGTGAAAAGGAAAGATATGGAGAGGTAAGAAAGCAGGCTGAGCGGCTCGCCATGAAATGCTGAAACAACAGCATGGCTGCCAGGGCAATTTTACAGCTCAGTGGTTTCACACCTCAGCCGTCGCCCTTCTGACTCTGAACATCTAAGTCCATTCTGCGTCTTCATTTATTTGGTGTCATCGCCCAGGGACGCGCAAGGCTCGGCATGGATCGAGGGCCCGTCCCAAATGTCTTCGGATAAGTGGTGTGTGAAGCAGACAAGAGAGAGGAGAGAGAAAAAAAATCCATTATTCGGCTTCCCAAAACCAAAAAAATGGGTGACTCTCTCCTACATCGGTGAATCATTATTGATGAGCTTTGAACACAAAATACACACCCAGACCAGCCTCGGCACATTTGCTTCAAACTTGATTTAAGAGAAGCTGTCCATCTTCACTTAGTCCTTGCAGGACAGATAAATTCATTCAGTCTAAATCTAAATGTCCAGTAGAAATAACGAACGAGGGCTGCAATCTATGGTGTTCCTGCACATGGAGGCTGAATTTCAAAATTTGATGTAAGTGCTACGGCTTTTTGGACATTTATCATGAATTCGATGAAACAATACTCTTTGTTAAAAATAGCTTGCTACATTGCTTCCACCCTAAACTTTGCCTTTGTCAAAGTCAAGGCTGTGAGCTAATGGTTTATTAACCTGCACTGTTGCTTCTGCACCATCGACAGGGAAGTAAAAACCTATGATCGTGACATGAGTGTGTGAAATATGGCAGTATGATTGGGGTACTTAAAAGACTAAGAATAAGGCTGATGTGCCCCGGCCTTAGAGAGGTGACATATTCGCTCCATCTACTGTACCCACACTATTAAATATACATGCTCAATTCATCGCAAAGTCCTCCTTAAGTCCTTGAGGAGCATAGGGGGGTTGGGGGGAATGACGTTTTACAAGTGACAAATGTTACATAATCTATGATGGATATGATGGAGTGTTGTATATATGTGCTTACTAGTGCAACTTTCAGTTTTAAGAAATTTTTCAGAATTGTATTTATTTATTTATTTTTTTAAATAAATAATATATATATATATATATATATATATATATACATACACATTTATTGCACAATATTATTATTCTTTTGACAGCAAAATATTTTTAAACAGAAAAACAAATATGTATTTTAAGGACTATTAATACATATAACCTAACATCATTCACAGTGTGTAGACGAATAGTTGCCATACTTCAGTAGATAATATATTTTTTAAAAGGTTGGCTTCTCTTGAGTAGGAACATTATCATGTTGTCTTTATTGCATAAAATGTTTTTATCTCACACTGTATAAACCAGTGTGAGTTAAATATTTCATACTAATCAGCAATCGGTACTGAGGGCTGTCAAAAATTATTACCAGCATAAATAATACCTGCGAATCAAGCATAGCAACTGTACTCACTGAAAAGAAATGGTGTCAAAACACTTTTCACTCAGAAATTGCAGAATTACAGCATCTCAAAGGAAAACATTTGCATATTTTATTTTAATTGGAATAACTGGAATAGTATTTTTTTCTAAAATGCACTCCATTAATGTTTATACTATTTAGATACCCACCCCCCAAAAAAGATAAAAAAGTACCTCAGTGCATTTTTAAAAGTAACAATGCAACATTAGCAACATTAGTAATGTTCAACACATTATTTTGTTGATTTTTAAATGTGATGTTCCCCAAAATTGTCCCTGAGCACTAAACATGAAGACACCTCTGCCAATATCATACAAAAACGTCTAGATGGAGGAGAGTGCATCACACACACATACATACACTCAAGAATGCATTAACACAAATGCTTCTCAGAACTTGGCTGAGTGACACAGAAAATGTGAGAATTCATTAGGAACAAACATAGTCTATAGAAAGGAACTTCTTAGAAGAATCATCTGATGAGCATTAATGCAGTCTTGCGCAAAGTGAGGTAGTGCGATTAATCTCGCACCTCTTCCAACACTGTGGCTTCCTCCGCACAGGTCATTACGAGGGGTCCCTCACCACACACAGGCAAACAAATGAGCCATTACCGCCATCACTCAGGCTCCAATTAAACAACCCATGCAGCCCCTGCTCCTCACAATCAGTGCCAATTAAAGCCCAACTGTGTGAATTCCAACACCACTAATTACATGAACGTGATAGAACTTTCTGACATTCTTTTTGAAAATTAATTTACAATATTGTTCAAAATTAATAATTAAATCTGCTCTGCCCAAGGTAAGCCACTCTGTGCCTTCATGTGAATTAAAACACATTTTTTTAAAGGTTTGAAGCCAAAAACTCACAAAGAAGGTTCCAAGGTAAAGTGCAATTATTAAATAAAGGTAAATGTGTCTTGTCTGGAGGTTATTTGCAGTAGAAGTAAAAGCAGAAGTGTTAAATATTTAAAAGCTAATGATTAAATCCTACCTTAATATCTGACCAATGGACCCCATGAGGTGGCACTTAAAAGTCGAGTCCCAAAAAAAGTTCTCACATGTGTATTCTCTTTAAATAACTTACCAGTGACTCTTTCATTCAGTCTGTTCTTCTTTGCTAACTCCAAACGACAGCTGATGGGACAGTTCACGGTTACCAAAAGTAGTAGCTCTCATCACCACCTCCATTCTCATAAGCGAGACTGATAGGAGTAAAAGTGGCCTGGTCAGAGATCACTGAATTATTCATATGAATGGCAGGTGTTGTTGATAGGGCAGCTCTTCTGCATTTCTAAGTCCCAGGTGTGGTTTTAACAGCTCTATGTTCACAGCCCTGCCTATAGCTACCATTGATTGCAGGCTAAAGACCCTGCTGCTGAATAAGCAAAGGAGCTTTACATAGTGGCACATGGTGCATCCCACCAATAACACTACAGATCCATCACAGCCGATGACACCCACTGGTGCGGAGGGGAGGGAGGGACATCCTACAGTACCTCTAGGTTTAGAATTAAAGACAGCAAAGAATAAATGACATTCAAACAGGACTGTTCAGCATGATTGAAGCTAATCTAATATCCCACAGTGCTTCTGATGACCGCTGACTCGGGAGACATGGATTTGAGTACAATACAAAGCTGCAATAAAAAAGCATCTGGACTCTGTGGAGTCACGCATAATAATGCGGCTCTGAACTAAACGCTTCCTAAAACATAGGAGAATGACTTTTTTCTTTAAACCTCACATTGAAAAGATTGGATCACGCTAATGTTTTTCTGGTTAAAGGTGCTGTATGGAGGTTTTTGAATCTTCTAAAGCCCAAAAATAACAAGTTTGTAGATATTTAGGAAACATGTTATGAAATCCTACATACTGCACCTTTAAGGGAAAGTTTGCTCAAAAATCATTACTTGTGCTTCTACAAAGCTGAATAACTTTCTTTGCATACAGTGAAAGACAGTGGGATCCAGTGTTGTTATTTCAATGACAAAATTAGTTGACAAAAACAATGCTATATGGGTTTGGAATGACACAAGGGTGAGTAAATTATGGCATAATGCTCATCTTGTATGCCCCTGTCATATGTTTTGGAAATTGCTATGGGAAAGGATGTGTCAACTCGCACACATACATACACATATTGCAATGCAGGAAAGAAAAACAAAGCTGTGAAAGTGCCCATAGCACTACATACCATTAAAGGTCACAGTAGGTCATTTCTCAGAATCAACTGCCTCTGGCATATCAAAATATAAAGCCATAAATGTCCTGTGCAGGCTTTTACATGGACACTTTTTCCATGTGAAAAGAATGTAAAGTGCTTCACTGGCTGCGTTAGTACAAATGTTAGATTTTCATTAAAGATGATGTAATTGGCTGCAAATGCACATACGTTGTGTATGGAACGCTCATTATAATGTATGTGAAATATTAAAAGCTAGCACCAACCCTTTGTAACAAGCTTGTGTTTCATTAAAAGTTCAACAAAGAGAGTAGTACCACCAGTTCCAGAGATAATGGAGAAGTGTTTTCCTTTTTGCTCAGACCTTTGTATGTCATCAAACACACTGAGCTGTTCTACGTTACAAGTTCAATTGAGATGTCCCTGAGCACAGTTGTCTGGCCTAGGACAGGACAGAAGGAAACACCAAAAGCAATTTCCACCCAGGTGATCCTGCCCCAGGGCCCCAGCGGGGTTTAGACGAGGAAATTAAACTCAACGCTGGTCCCGCTGCTTGAGAACTCCAGTCAAATGAACAGCCGATGTGCAGTCTTTTACCACTTCACAGAGAAAATATTAGCAGAATAAAGAAAGAGGTTTCCTGCAGGGTGTGGAGCGAAGCGGCTCACGCAGAATGGCTAATGTCCTCTCTCCTGAGTGATGGAGACGTCTGCAGGTTCAACCCTAACGACTCCCGGAGCCTGTGCGGAGAATAGTAATTTACCAATCACGTTTTCCAAACTTGAGCAGAGAGCTCACTGGGTAAAAAATAAAAAAACATTATGATAAGTTCAGACACAGTCACGAGGCTTACCCATCACTGAGAATGGCTGTATACAAAACCTCTCAAAAAACTTGAGCTGCAGTCAATGTAGGACTAAAAGCAAACCAACTAGAACACAAAGTACAGAGTGGAACAGGCTCAGCATCACCCTCGAAACATCCATTAAGATGTCTCACAATACAAGACGGATCCATGGAACACTGAGCTTGTTTAGGTCTCCCTATTGTGAGTGCCGGGACAGGAATAGCTTGAAGCAAAAAAGCATAAAGTTAATGGGGGACACACTCTCTGGGATTGCAATGGTAAATTATGACTCCCATAATATACAATTCAGGGGCACTCTTGGTTTACAGTAAAGGCTGGATGAAGTCCTTGGGCTATAGTGCTCATAATGGGTGCCGTAACTGAAAGCCTGTAATGTTAATGAATAACCAACTCAATCCAGATCCAAAATGATGCTATAACTCCAAAGCTCCAGTGGAGCCAGCAAGCAGATGGCCTGGTTTCAGTGAGCTACTCAATTTTGCATTAATGTAACCTTTCAATATAAGAAAAGATTGATAAGCGGCATTAAAAACGATGACCCTTAACCAGTTCAATTACACAACAGAGCTGTTTTATTTTCCACGTTGGCGGCGGTCTCGCATGAGAAGCGTCCTGCGGCGTGACGACATCAGGTCAGGGAGGCTATGAGAGCTGGTCTTTATGGTAATACTGCTCTGATTGAGATAAGTGGCAGATGTAAGCAGGACCATCAGCAGTATTTGTAAAAAGTCAGTGGATTCTCGAGGGAGAGCTGCTTGTCATTACAACCGCCGGGAAAAGACCTGATGAGTGCATTATTCAGGACCCGGCAGAGCCGCAGCTAAGAGGTGTGGAGTTGGCATCTGAGAGGCAAGCTCTATTGAGCCTTTGCTATAAGCTCACATCAGTGCTTGTTAATTAGCTTTCCTTAAAGATGCTCACAGGCAATCTTTATTTGATTATATTCGTGTTGCCTCTGAACTTACAATTGTGTGACTTATCATTCGCCATCTGTACTGAAGAGGGCGGTAAGATATGAAAGATTGTTTCACGCCGTACTAGCTGGTGAAATCTTTAGTATTCATCATTTTAAGTATTGTCATTTCCTCCTGTCAGTGGAGGACCTGGGTTTGGAACTTTTCAGGGAGGGCTGCCTTTTAAAACCAAATACATCACCAAAGATATAAAGATTCAGCCGGTAAGATTTTTTGAAAAAGTATCTTTCCAATGATCTATTTATTTGATCAAACGTATTGTAAAATATTTCTGTGATGGCAAAGCTGAATTTTTAGCAGCCAGTACTTCCACTCTTCAGTGTCACATGATCCTTCAGAAATCATTCTAATATGCTGATATGGTGCTCAAGAAACACTAAAAGTTGAAAATAGTTATGCTGATTATTTTTTTGCAAAAAAAGCATTATTTTTTAGTATTATTTGACGAATATAAAATTCAAAAGGACAGCATTTATTAAATTATTTGTTGTCACTTTAATGCATTCTCGTTGAACAAAATAATTTATTTATTATTAAAAAAAGTTTTGCTGACTTCGAGCTTGACTGGCATTTTGCAAAATCTTACATTCTAATGCTACATTCACCAGACTCTATACTCATAGGGTTGGAAAGTTTTCAAATCCTCAAAACAAAATCTTTTTCATGTCTTGCCTGGTTACATTTATTTATAAATGATAAAGAATTTGATAATTCACAAGCTGGTTTGCCCTTCTATCCGCACTTCTCTGTCTCACAGCGAATGGCTGACTTTATTTGACACTAATGTCTTTGCAAAGAAGAAGTCCCCTGAGAGTTGTCGAAAAAGTCTTCCTAATTCAAGTGTTCTGTTGGACAAACGCAGCACAAAAGAACTGTTTGATTATTAATGAGTAGTCAACACGGCAAATACAGGCTGTTCTGTTTCCTAAAGAAGTTTTCACCGTGTTTCATGCAAGCCCTTACATCGCAACATAAAACTACAACATTTTCAAAATCTGCTCCAGGCATTACTAAAAAGACTGTGTACAGTTCATCTGTGGATGGTTTTTGGTCCATTAATATAGCGCCTAACAAGCACTCCATCTTTATACTTTTATGTAATTAAAGACATGTTTGGCATGCCTCTTTCAAATTAGATTTGGGAATTTTCCTCCCAACAGAAACGTAAACACTAACCTCTGGGTTAACGTGGAGAAAAACATCTGTGAGACCGTGACCAAGTACTGACGCAAAGATTTTAATTGAAAGGACATCATTTGCTTTACTGAGACAGTAGCATTGTAGAACACAATCAAAAAAATACACAGACTAAGGTCAGGAGACAAGGAATAGGAAAGATACACGCTATAAAAAAAAAAAAAAACGTGGCTGTCCTTGATCTGATATTTTCTGTATATGCCATCAGAGGAAACGAGACACATACATCAAGTTTTTCAATTACAGAGCAAAAGCTGACCCAAGAAGGTTCGGCTAATGGCTTTATATTTTTCATTAACATTTCTAAATGCTCCTACTATGACCCGAGGGTATTTGTTCAGTGTATAATGTTCAATACGCTTCTGATAAAATAACATCTATCGGGCAGCTCATTAAGAAATCAGCTTGATTTGCTGAATAAAGGTCAGGTTTTACTATGCCACTGGACCTTATCTAGTGTTACTGTAAAGGACATGTAAATATGTGCGCTGCGAGAGTTACAGGCTACTATAGGTTTGACCTATAAATTTGCTGTTTAATGTACATCAAACATGAAATACTAAATACCATGTTAAATAGAATAAAAGAGATGATTTATTGCATAATCAAGTGAACTCCAGCAGAGGAACATCTCAAGTCCAATTTTATATGCCTATTTCAATTTAGAAAAGGATTAATTCTGATTATAATGAGCTGCAGTTTACAAAGACAAAGTTTAATAACAACCCTAAACACAATTTTTTTGTTGTTGTTGTGCATTTTTCACAAAAAGGGTAAAATAGGGCCTGAAAGTTGTGTTTTATGGTAATATAAGTAAATGGAGCAGCTTAACCTTTAGATTATGTTCAACCTCAAAATTGTTAAAGTAAATATTACATGAGCTGCTTTATTGTCTATTAATTTAATATGAGGCATTCCCATTTTAAAAGCATTTCACCAAAGACTGTAAAAAGTTAAAAAAACAAAAACTACATTTCATGCAGTTTCTATAGCAATATGCCAAACACTGATGATTACCTTTACACACATAAAGCATCAGTCTTCAACACTCAAAATAGATATATCGTGATTCTTAAATATCCTCCTTGATAACATTAGCATCTAAATCCTCTAACAAGTTCAAAGAAATTGGCTGAAACAGACATAAAATTAAAAAAAGAGCTCACAGCTTGTGATACTGATGTTAAATTTATGTTGTTGCGATTACATTCAACCAGACTGAATCAAAATAAATAAGCCTTTCAAATCTGAATACTAAAACAAAAGGATGCAGATCATTTTCTGCATTGATCTGAGTCAGTGTAGCCACAGAATACTAATGAAATCTTAATTTGAACCACCCCTATATGCTTCAGTTCACCAGCACCAATATCTAACCAATTAAAACGAATCTCATCTACAATTTGAAAATCATCAGGCCTAAATATTTCAGAAATGTGCAAAAGCTCATCATAAATATCAATTTGATTCAGAACTTAAAATGCCAGGCAAAGCATAGAGTTACAGCGCATCGTCCTTGGGAATTCAAACAACTGTTAGCAATGCACAGCCAGTGTTCCTTCATTAATCAGCACTAATTAAGACTATTGATTGAAGCAAACATCAGGATTTCCAGCTGAAAGGGTTTACTAGACTGTAAACTCTTGCAAGGAAAATATCCAAAAGATTTGCCTTTGCCCTTGGTTGAGGCTTCATTTTGCGATCCAGCTCAGAAAATTAAACCAAAAATGCCCCTGCTTCCCTGTCATTAAGTGCTGTCAGGACGAATCAGAGCTCACAGGCCAGTGGTGCTGCACAAAGCAGCGCTCCGTCTCTCATTGTTGAGCCTCCTGTCTCACTCACACACATGCATGCTCAGTCACACAGAAGGTTCGGCTTGAAAACAACGTCCCAGGACTCAAAACATAACACATCAAGGTCATATTAAACTAGTGGTAATAAGTGCAAGCAGTCAACATCCTCAAACTTTATCATTATTTTCATATTTGCTCTAAATCTAAATAAATGCATCATTTATTTAGATATTGCTGTTGCAATATTATTTTATTCATGATTCTCTGGTCAAATGTATTCTGTATTTACATAATAACTATATATTACAATTTTGCACCTTTTGGCCTTTTAAACCTTTTAGCACTTCCGGAAATAACTTAACTCAAGCATGAGCAGCATTTAAATTTAATGTGCCATTATTACAATATGCACATAATAATTTTTTTGGGGGGGGGGGGCACAATGCCCTTTTTTAGTCTTTAAGGAATAATTGGGCAGAATAAATAGAAGCCAAATAATGAATATCTTCTCAACAAGACTGCTGTTTAATTAGGCTAAAAGCTTAAGACTGGAAACAAAAGCTGCATTACTGTATTGGCAAAGTACATTTATGACTTTTTGACAGATGGCTGTAATGCAGTCTAGGCAAGTCGACTAACCAACACGCAGGCAAACACAGCACTAGATATGCCAGACAGAGAAACAAATAAGAGTTAGACAAGACTGTGCACACATTTGCTGCACATGCAACTCATGTTTTTCCTGAATAAAACACAGGTCATGCACTTTTCAAAGATTAAGTGTACAAAAAAATAACATCTGACTTTCATGTAAGCAACAGAAATATGGAATCTTATTTTACATCATAAAGGACCAGTCATCTGACGTTTGTTTGCAACGAGAAAGTCAATACTGTTGACATTACGAGACATTTAACTTGGTTTTTAACACCCAGAGAAAGCAAGGTCTCACAACCTGGAAAGCTCAGACATAGACTTTCCAAAATAAAGTTACAAAATAAACACTGTCTAACCACAAATAAATTATGTCCCACAACAAAGCATGCACCGACAGTTTAATGTATGATAATAAACCTTAAAGACGCAACCAATTATATTTTATATAGAGTGGTTCTTGTCTGTATAAAGGAAAATTGTCCTTCATATAGCTGCTGGGAAAAAATCACTCTGCTATATCATCTAAACCTGCTATATTTCTATATTTACAGGACTGCATCTGTTTTGTAATGCACAGAGGCTCTGAACATCTCAATAAGGCTGTCAAATTGCTCAACAGAGCCATCTAGTGGCCCCAAAACTTTAAATCAAAAGTAATGAATGGAAAGAAGACGATCCCGAGCGAGCGGTGCGTCGTCTCAAATGCTTCATAGCCTGTGTCTTTAACAGAAGAGCAAAAAAAACAACACAGTAACTTGTCTATTTAGTAAATGCTTAACTTATTTGTCAGTCTTCATTAGCATACATAAACTCGTTTTATGAAGACCTGCTAATGTTTTACAATGAGAGCGTTAGAGCTACAACCCTTGTAAATTTCAGCGGCAAGACAAGGTTTCGCAGACGTTAAAACATTACGAGTGGTTTGATAATGTGATATCATTTAAGGATATTACATTCGTAAAAGATTCAGTTAGCAAGATAACATATGGATAGATTAAGTTAGCATATTTTATTTTATTGGCATGTACGACAACGGGTTTGTTTATAACAGCATTTTCTGAGCCAAAATAATTAAGACACTGACTGGGGAACTGCACTGGATACGATACACCAACTTTGGCTATAGGAGAAAATCTACCACCCTTATAAATATATATACACTGCAGCGATGTAGGTTGGCCAAATTAATAGCTTACACAATCAGTCTTGTAGCCCAAACTGAGCTAAAATGACATACGATAGAGGATCGTTATCAGTTTAAATAAATAAATAAATAACTTAAATAAATAAATAGCTTATAGAATGAAAACATATGTAACTGTCGTATGCATAGAGTATAAAAGAGTAGCCTAGGCAATTAAACAACCTATCATTAATGAACCCACATGTCCTATGTGTACCTTTATTGGCCAGTTTAACTATCAACTGAAATTGTACTCGAATAATAATGTTCAAACATTAGATTTATAAAGTCGCCTAAAGCTAAATGTAAATAAGATATTTTTCTATAGAAATTTCGAATACATGCTATTCATCCCATATACTTGACAGCTTACACACGATTCATCAACATATGGATTTTTAAAAATACAATTTTATTGCAGATTACAGTGTACTATTACAGGCGAAATACAAAACGCATACCTTCTCCAGGTCCGTTCACTTTCCCTTATCTGAAATCGCTGCCTGCTGTTCATCCATAGTGTTCGTCTCTGGAATAAAACTCTCCAGTTTCTCGTGAGTAATTTATGGCAGCCTACACGAAGAAGAGTCCTAGAGTGTATTTTATAAATCTGGCTGTACTGTCCGCCTTGCAGGGCTCGTGTAGTCGGAGCGCTGCGGCGCGGACCATCCTCTGTAAGCTGCACTGTTGCCGAATGTTTCTGCCTCTCGCGCGGCCTCATTTTAAACTCACGTGACGTCAGAGATCATGGTGCTCGAACCGCAAGGCGCTTAGTAAACAACACATATACGTTTTGTTGGAGAAAATACAGTTCTCGGTTAACTTTTACCTAAGTATCACACTTAAAGCAAAACCACAGTTTTAGTAAAAACATTGAAAAAAAAGTAATCAGTAAATTGCGTCTCATTCTATTTACGTGTTTCCTGAGCTTGTGAGCAATTATTCTAATGAAAGAATACATAAATAGGACATAGTCTATTGGTGGTCCAAAACCAGTATATAAGATTAGTCTATTAGATTAAAGAAGTGAACATTATAAATTATTGTGTTTTGACTTTTAATGCACACTACTACTAAAAAACTACTAAACAGAAGTCTCTTCTGCTCACCAAGCTTGCATTTAGCCTATTTGATCCATTAAAATTACTGTACTGCTCAACAGTAATATTCTGAAATATTACTTACTTTATGTTTTAATGTATTAAAAAATGTTATTTATTCCTATGATTTCAAAGATTAACTTTTAGCATGGCTTTTTATTCCAGATGAATGCTGATCTTTGTGCTTTTTATTCATTAAAACCTTTGAAAAGAGGTACTCGACTCTTTTAAATATTGATTCTGATCATAATAATAATAATAATAATAATAATAACACCATCAGAAAATCAGAATATTAGAAGGATTCCTGAAGGATCACATGACAATGAAGACTGCAGTAATTATGCTGAAAATCTAGCTTTGATTACAGGAATACATTACATTTTAAAATCTATTCAAATAGAAACCAGTTATTTTTAAATAGTAAAAATATTTCACAATATTAATGATTTTGCAGTATTTTGGATCAAATAAATACAGGCTTGGTGAGCAGAAGAGAATTCTTTAAAAACACTAAAAATATTAATAGTTTTCTTTAACTTAATAGGTTTATGAGATTTATGTTTATTAATAATAATAAAATACAAAACAGTCTGTTTCTTCACTCAAAGTAGAGTACTAACCTTTATCCTAGGCCTATTAGTTTCTTCATAATAACTTCATAATGCTAGACAGGATAATGTAGACAATAAAAATCTTTTTTTTCCCCCCTTTTATCTGAAAATAAAGCCCTTGACAGATTTCAGATCTACTGAACACGTCTTGAATAAAAATGAATTAGGACGAGACCATTTATAACAGTGAACCAATTTCAGCTCATAAATATCATTTTCTGCTTTTGCTTACTCTTTTTCAAAGTTACACATCATTAATTTGACAACTCTTCAATTTTAATAGCATCTGATGCTCCTAAGAGGACATGATTTCTTGCATACCTAAATGCAAATTTAGTAATTATCCAGATCTGCTTTTTATGAAATCACAGGAGGGAGTCTATCAGAATAGCTGACAGAGCAAATCTGCCTGTTGCACCAAATTGTTGAGTAAGTTACTGATAAAATGCTTACAGCTTTCGAAAAGGCTAGTTTCCTGTTTACACTGCATCACAATGTTGAGAGTCTAGATAGATGCACTTACAGTCTTATTTCGAAAAATGTTGGCTAAACATTTTTCTTATCATGCTTAGTAAGGCCTGGTAATGCACAATTGACCTTAGTGTAATTAATTCTCTATTTGACATTCTCCATCAGAGTACAGATGGGAATAATAGTACAGCAGTAGGAATAATATCAACCACATAGCACTAGAAACTCCAGATGAGAGGATGGCATGAGTACAGATAAGTAATTAGGCTGAATCTGCAAAGCACAATGACTGGACTTGTTCCGGTATAAACAGATAAATGCTGAGAAAGAAACCACTTTGGAAGGAGCAAAGAGGATGCATCTGTTTACTAAAGCTGTAGACAGATTTAAGGCCCGGAGGGGTGTTGAGAAGATTTGTATAAATTTATATGTTTTCTCCAAATGGAGATAGTTACCATTGCTGTGAAATGTGGTATTAATAGGTGTCTGGAAATTTGAACTTTATTTTCCCACTTCTTCAGGACAGTGTTATACTGTATTAACAATAGCATTTCACAGCTGGTCCATCTTGCATGATTATAATAATACAAGACTCTGAGATTGCAATGTGAACAGGTAGCTGTTATGTATGTTAAAATGTATGCTACATGTTTTTATGTGAAATTACAAGTTCCTTATACATATCACAGCTAATATATCGACCATTATTTTAAAGGAGTTAATGATGTAAGACCAATGACCAAAATAATGCAGAATGTTGGTTACGTGATTATTAAATTATATACATTCAGTCCAGTGTAAATGCCTCACCACAGGCTGCTATATTTCTATTAAAACAATAGGCTACTTTTATGGAAGTTATATGGGCTTGAGATGTTGTTTTGCTGCAGGGACTTTTAAAGTCAATTCAAACTTAAAAACAATAGTTACTTCCAAATTGCATGAAGACCTAAATGGCATTTAATATTTTTCTATAGGTCTGTATCATCTATTGCAAGGGAGAGTGCTGCAGGGGGTCCACACTCCATATAGAACAATGTTTATAAACAAACAGATGCTTGAATGAAAGAATTTAAATGTCACCAAGGATAACTTTATGGTCTAGGTTTTTTTTTAAATATCGGGAGTCTGTAAATTCTGAAAACGTCCAGTAACGTTCTGTATTTTAATAAATAAACGCAAAGATGCTGATTAATTGCTTTTTAAATTTCTTCGTTTTAATTAGCAGGCAGGCCTATTAAAAACAATGCGCAGTAATAACGCATTTCCACCAGCAGATGGGGTCATTGCCCACACGCGGTCATGCTGTCCGGAAGACAGATGTAAATATTTTCATGACGTAAAGAGACAATCTGCGTACCCATCCTCTGCTGTCGTCCACCTCTAAAAAATACTCCCTAAATAATCTATTCTTCGAAACAACCTTCCTCCTGCCTGTCAGAAGACCATGCGAGGTTGTGCTTGACTGCATACTGTCTTTATTTATTTATTTATTGTAAAGCAAACAGCGATTGGTAGGGTGTGATAGGCTATTCATAGCTTATGCATCATTGCTCTGTCGGCGAGTGAGTTGGTGTAGTCTGCGGATCAGATTGCTCCTGTTTGAATTTTTCTTTTACTGCCCGAGAAGCCAGCTATTAGGATTCATCATGCAAAAAAGGAGGAAGCCAGAGCCGATCCAGCTGAACCCAATTCCAGACGGGAACGCTATAAACGGAACCGGGGCTACAGAGTGAGTGGGCTTGAGTCTTACGATGTCATTTCATGTCGAACAAGCTATTAGAGGACTTCATGAAAGCAGAGTTGCTTTATTCATGGATTGTTTGGATCATTAAGGATATGGTTTGACTCTGACGTGGCTGCTGAATAGATTTAGCATAGCTGGTATTGGCCATTAAATTGGTATTAGTATGGATCTTTTTGAGGGTGTGTTGGTTCTTAGTGTCAACATTTTTATTTATAAAGCCTTCGAATGAATTGAAACTGGAGGTGATTATTATTAGTTGACTTACATAACACCAAATATGGGTCATTTTTGCAAAATTGGTGCCTTTTTCATTTTGATTAAAGTGAATTTAAAGTATCATCAGCTAATCTCTCAGTGTTATTAAATTGCATTGTGAAATCTAAAGATAAATTAATATTGTAATGTATGTTGGAATATGGCTATGAGGTTTATTACAGGTTTGAGAATAACAAGAATAGGCTAAGTTTTACAATTTAACTATTGTGCTTAAGTTCATGACTCTAAAAAGTGTGTGTGTGTGTACTTGTTTATGCTATATTGTAAGGACACAAGGATAGTAAAACCATAATTTTTTGACATTGCGAAGCAAAAAATAAATAGAAATGGTAAATTATGTTTATCTGTAAGTGTAACAATGCAAACAGGTTTTCTGTAAGGTGTAGATTTAGGGTTAGGGGATAAAGATAATTGTTTGGTGGCTATAAAAGTAATAGAAAGTCCCCACAATTCACAAAAATTGCGTGTCAAAGCACTAAGCAATGATTTCTTATAAGAAACGAACACCAAATTGGTGTATTAGAATAACGACTGTTGCAAATTCAGCTTTGTCATCACACTAATATATTATGTTTTAAAATATATTAAAACAAAAACTGGGTATTTAAATATTATTATAGTCCTTAGTGAGCATAAGCGACTTACTGTTTAAGTTTAAGTTCGTTTTGGGCTGTGAATAGAAAAATATCTTACAAACTAAAAGTTGGTCGCAGTTATTTATTAAGTAATTTTATGAGTCCAAACAAAATGCCCCATAACAAAAAAAAAACATATATTATTGTTGGTATCCATCAGGTGCACATAAAAGAGCTGTATCTCCTGCCACTAAGATCAATGAGAATAGCTTATCACATTTGGACAGAGCTGCCAACACATCGCTGCTCTTCTCTATGTGTGTTGTCTGGTCAAAAATAATGGCCAAAGTGTATTATTATAGGGGCAGAACTGGAGAGATAAAGTATCTAAAGTTGTCTGTGTGTTTATTATTTGTAGAGGCCAAAAATCCAGTGTTCTGTTGATCATAATGGTAAAAAGAAATGTACATGATGGTGATATTTCCCCGTATAATCATCCAGTTTACCTCAGTATGTGATTATTGAAGATTTCAACTGATCACCAAATATAGATGCAAGTGACGGTGACGTATCGATTTGTTTGTCAGCTTCACATCCCCACAGATAGATATGGTGACAGAGGACCACCTCTGTCTGTGCTACCTTAAATTGGCAGGCCTGTGATTTTTCTCCTCTTCAAGCCAAGCCAGTGACAATCCTCACAGCCTGAGCCAGTGGTGCATGTCATTGCCTCTTGTTTCGTTGAGCTCACTTGAGAGCTTAGACGGTTTTCCCCTCTCATAGTCTCTCCATTTGGCATTAAGAGACTATTAATTATTTAGGATAAAGTTGCAGTCGTGTATTTAGAAACTGGCTATTATTTGTACATAAAGAATGACTATTAGCTATGCTACTTTGCAGGAGAAGAGGTGTTTTGGAGAATTCTTCTTGGAGAGCAGGACAGGCTGTGGCGAGCTCGCATTGGAATGTGTGTGTGCGTAGTGATGATTCAATCCTGTGGAAGTCAGTGTTATAGAGAGAGGCTCAGTGGAATGTTAAATACTGTGACAACGTTTTTTCCCAGAAGCCTCTGCTTTAAATCTGTCGTGGCAAGCCTATCTCAAAGAGTGCAGTTAATATTATTTTCTAAGTTCTTTCTTATGGCTTGTAAAGCACTTCCTATGCATCACCTCTTTCATGTATTTAAAGTTTGTAAATTAGAAGTAATACAGAAACAGTATCTGCTTCCAGTGCAGAGTGAATTGATTTGGAAGCCATACATATATTATATTTACTCCTGGCATGATTTTCTCATTTATAATTTAATTTTGGTGGCTTGAAGGCCCAATTAAGTTTTAATAATCGTTCAAGTTCTTAAAAATAAAAAATATTATTAATATTAATAATAATCCTACGTGCAGTATACCTCAACTTGGATACTGGTGTTCAAAATTTATAAATGTTTTTGATAAAAGTATCTCTGTAAAAAGTAAAACTGTAATATTGCCAAGTATTATTACAATTCAAATTTTTTTCTATTTTATTATATATTACTTGCATTTTTAAAACTTTTTTTGTATTTAATGTTTATCTGTTATCCAGCAAGGGTCTGAGAGTAACGCAATTTCAATTCTCTGTATGTCCTGTACATGTGGCAGGATTGACTAATAAAGCTGACTTTGACTTTAAAGTGCCCCATCAGAAGTTTTTAAAATGACCTTTCATGCAGTGTGCAAAACAGCTCTAAACGAATGAAAATATCCGGCAAGGCTTTAAATCTGAAAGTGCACCATCTTGTATGAAGTTAAGTCTCTCAAAAGAAAGCCTAAACTCTTAGAAACAAACCATCTTTAAAACGAGTCCCAAGCCGTTTCATGCTGATGTCAAAATTAAAACATTAGCATATTGCCCACACACGTGTTGCCACTCAGTGTTGCATAGATGCAAAAACATAGATGACCTTGCATGCATGCCAAGCTATTGGCTGGGACTCCCAAAACCAAAATTCGTACGTTTCATAACACATAATATAGGCCTTAAATTGTAATTTTATCCTGTGATGCATGAACTGTTATCATTGTCATTACTCCAGTGTTCAGTGTCACATGATCCTTCAAAAATTGCATATTGATTTGGTGCTCTTGGTTTCTTATTCTTACTGATTTTGAAACAGTTGCGCTGCTTAATATTTCTGTGGTCATTTGAATCACTCAGATGTCACTTTAAGTTCTGTTCATTAAACAATTTCTGTTCAACTGACTAGTAACCTTGTTTTATTTACTTACCAAAGCCAGTAGTCCTTCCATTTGGCTCTTGACAACGCTAATTTTGTACCCTGCCAATATTGTTTCATGTGTCTTCATTGGCAGCGGTACTTCTGCCGCTATTGTTTTTCCAAGCTCTATGCGGCATTGTGTCTTTTCAAGATTATCAGTAGGAAACCACACAGTGTTACAGTGTTACACAATCACACCACACACACACCATGGCACCATCTGCTGCTCTCCATTTTACTTAAGAGCGCTGCTGGGTGAACGAATGCTGCTATAGTGCATCAAAAAGAGCTTGATAAATTTTTACCTGATTCCTAATGCTCACCCTTTATGATGTTTATGTCTGAGATCAGTTTAAATTGTGGATTTACAGGATGACAGCGCAGAGATGTATCCACAGGAGTGATTCATGGAGCTTGGTTAAATATTGACCACAAAACAATCTCTGGTTTTGTGCTCCTCCCCAGAGAGAAATGGTTTGCTTTGTCTAACCTCAGCTGATCCTGGCGCTCCCTAGTGTTTGCATCCACTTTTTAAGTGCACAACATGAGAAGCTGACCACTTATTTCCTGTGTTTGATCATACTGTATCCACACACCTTTTCAAAAACTCAAAAGACAAAAAGGAAGAGAAGTTACGATTCTTTCAAGTACCATTCATGAGCCTTCAAAGGCTTTTTTGGGTTTGAATCTCAAACTATGAGCAGCTTTGCTCTTTCCTTTTTAAAGCGCTTTTTATCAGAAGAATCTGCCCTTTTTATGTAAACAAAACGGTATATCAAAGGTTAGACTAAATAATTTAATAATGTTTAGTAGTATTGAATTATTTATTACTTTCATACAAGTTGTTACAGTGTAAAAAATTATTATAGCCTTGTGCCCACTACATATTTGAATTTTTTGTGATGAATTTATTGTTCTTTTGAAAGATTATGTGACACTGATGTATATCAATGAATATGGCTACTCATAAAAATTGAGCTTTGCAATCACAGGAATATAAATTAGATCAAAAATATATTATTTTTTATATTTCAAATAGTAATATTTTAAAATATTACAGTTCATATTTAGCTGTTATGCACTTTCAAAACTAATTTTGCACATTATATATCAGTAATTTTAAAAAGTTATGCTAATAAAGATAGCATGAAGATACTGCAGAATAAAAAAAATGTTTAATTAAAAAAAAAAATAAATAAATAAATATATATATATATATATATATATAGTTTTATTCATTTTTTATTTATTTTTTAAATTCTTTTATAAATTTGTTTTATTTGTTTTTGTTTTTTTAATTACTTGATCAGTCCAACAGAGTAAATCTGGCAGCAGAGCTCTGTTTTGAGCTTCATATTCTCTGTGGACATGGACTGAATCCGCTCTTGAGAATGCCTCCTACATGCAACACAAGGTTTGAGTTGTGAAGTATTTTTCTCCACTCTGGCATCTTCTGCGTCCTTCACCATTATCACGTCTCCACCGCAGCGTGTCCACGCCACCCACTTACACCCACACAGCAGCCTCGTAACCATGGTTATATCTGGCCTTGCTGTCAAAAATGAAAACACTTCGCCTCATTCTGCATATAGATGAGACAAAGACATTCTGGAGTACTTGTGCTGTTCTCATCCACCTGAGTCGTGCCGACTGTCCTGGAGCTTACATGTTGCGATATTTTGCTGCCTGATCAGCAAGCTTTAATGTAAATTTATGTGTGAGTGTCACTTGTGGACCGAAACATTGTTCAAGTGCAAAACAACATGTTTTACATCTGAATCGGCTCTGTGCTTAAAAGCCCTCGAGTCTCATGGTGTCCAATGGTCCTAAAACACTCATTTGAAGATACAGAATGAGATACACCCACAGATGTTTGCAACATGTGTGGCAGCAAAGCTGGATCACGAACTGCGGGAAAGCTAAGGTTATGTTTAAATAATTCCTAATTAGTATCAATATTGAAATCCTATGATTTCAATTGGTTCATTTGAGCACACAAGTAGATGAATGGACCTGGTAAATGCAGTTATGCAGTAGCAAAGAACAGAGTGCTGTTGGAGGAGATGCAGAGAGGATGGAGAGCGGAGGGTCATGAAAGTTCGCTCTTCCAGCAGAAAGCTAAGGAAATACATCACCATGACAACAGGGCCAAGGGAAAGGTTTGCATGCTTAGAGGAACTCCTTGCTTCCTCAGACAGAGCTTTAGGAAGAAGCCTTCTCACCACTTACATTTTCAAACACATTGTACAATAATCTATTCAAGGTTATTGTAATGCCTTAAGGATGGGAATATGTTTCAGCATGCAAGAACCTTGGCTTATTACTAATCAAGAGAGGAATTTGTCTTGTAGACATATTATTGTGTAATATATAAAGCAAATCTAAGACTGTAGCAGTATTATTTTATGTTTTATAGGACTATTGTCATTCATTTTATTTATTATTTTGATGTTAGTTATTTTAGTACTTCAACCTCAGCTTATTTTATTTTATTTCATGGCGATATTTATTTTAAGTTATGTAATATTTTCATTATATTTACCTTTGTAATTAACTAAACATTTTTACAACAACACTGGGCTGAAATGTAAGTGACATTGTCAGACATGCATTTTTGTCTCATTAATTTAATTAAAAACACATGCATGCATATTACGAATTGAAGGAATAGTTCACCCAAAAATTTCAAATTTGTCATCATTTACCCAACGTCATGTCATTCCAAACTTGTATGTGTTTCCTTCTTAAGTTGAACACAAAAGAAGATATGAAGAATTTTGAAGAACCAAACAGTTGTTGGTCTCCATAGGGAACAAATACTATGGATGTCAATGGGAACCATTAACTGTGTGATTACCAGCATTCTTCAAAATAATTTATGCTCAACATAAGAAAGAAACTAATACGGGATTGGAACAACATGAGGGTGGGTACATTTTTGAGTGAACTATCTCTTTAAATCCCTTTAAAAGCGATCCCCTATAAATCATGCATGATTTCGTTTACTGGATTCTATTTGATATTTTTCAGGGGGCATGAAGTAAACATTTCTAGAGTGATACAACTGTCCTGATACTGTAGTAAATAAAAAAAAACCTATTTAAAGAAATTCTAATAGAAAACTTTAATAAATAATTTAGCATAATTATGTATTATGAAAAATAATATTTGAACAAAATTGCTTAAGCGATTATTAATATTTGAAGCATTTGATTTAGTCAAAAAGGGGAGCTCTGAAGACCCTCATGGCTATGTTGAGCTGTAGACTGAACCATTAAATTTCATCACTTTACAATTTTTTTTTTTTGTCTTTTAGAACAAATCTGGAAGCTCTGCAGAAGAAACTGGAAGAACTGGAGCTGGATGAGCAGCAGAAGAAACGCCTGGAAGCTTTCCTAACCCAGAAGCAGAAGGTGGGAGAGTTAAAAGATGATGACTTTGAGAAGATTTCTGAGTTGGGTGCAGGCAACGGAGGAGTGGTCTTTAAGGTCTTACACAGACCCTCAGGCTTCATCATGGCAAGGAAGGTATGTTATGATAAATAATACTTCATTAACCATGGATGGTGTTCGTTTCAGCTTCAAGCATGCAAGAAAAGTCGCTGAAGTCCATTGATTGTCATTACCAGCCTTGAATCGATCAGATGCAGTTTTAGAGCTGCTTGCCTCAGAGCCTGTGCTGCCTCTCCAATATCTCTTGAATTATAGATTGGAAGAAGTTAGCAATTACAGCAATAAGGCATGACATTTGGTTCTTAGCATGCAGAATGGATGCTGTGACATTTATTGCACATGTAATGCATGTAGTGAAGCTATTGCAATTGATTCAGTAGTTCTCCCTTGAGAGTCAAATCCCGCTTTTCAGAACAAACAAGAATAAATACCACTAGTCCACTGCCTCGTATGATGAAACAAATCAACCTTAATATGAGATCACCCAAAGGAAGACAACAAGCAGTCAGCAGCACACAAATTCCAAACAGCTCATTTACAGCATACATGGAAAAAAAATTGACAGTACAAATGCAGAGAAGCAATTCTCTTGCAGTTAACTACTGTATACAATGCCAACACCCTGGCAATTACAGAGAAAAGCTCTGCCTGCTACTAAGAAAAATTAATGAGGCTTCTGCATTATGCTTTGCCCGGCACTTAAGAAGACAAAATCACAAACATCAGTATGAATGTAAAACATTAATATAAAGGAAAAATAAGCAAATGTTTCTTCAGTTTCGGATTTCAACAGATTTCAGATTTTTTCTGGTAATATAGTACTCTTTTTCTTATTTCCATGCAGTTGATCCACCTAGAGATCAAACCAGCAATAAGGAATCAGATCATCAGAGAGCTGCAGGTGCTGCATGAGTGTAACTCTCCCTACATAGTGGGCTTCTACGGAGCTTTCTACAGTGATGGAGAGATCAGCATCTGTATGGAGAACATGGTACTATCTGATCTCAGTTTGAAACATAATAACAATAATAATAATAATACAGAGGAATATGAGAGATTACCTCTCTCTCAATCTCTTTCTCTCTCTCTCTCTGGTTGAGTTTAATTGGAATGCACAATGATTTTTGCAAATAAACTCTTCATATATTCATTAAATTGATCAAAACTAACAGTAAAGACTTTTATAATTTTCTATTCATTGAAAAAGCCTGAAAAAAGTATGTTTTAACCAAAATTATTCAACAGCACAACTGTTTTAAACATTGATAATAAGAAAATGTATTAAATATATTTGAATAGTACTTGTAAACAATTAAAAATTTTTTCATTGCATTGTTTGCCAAAAAAATATAGCCTTGTTGAACTTAAGATGCTTCTTTCAAAAACATGTATATGTATTTCATTTTAGCATTCCACTATCCTTTCAGTATCATTAAAAACACTGTTTGCTTTTATAGGTGCTTTAAAAAATATTGCTGCTTATTTCTTCTCTTAATCTTTTACTGTAGGACGGTGGCTCGCTGGACCAGTGCTTGAAAAAAGCAGGCAAGATTCCAGAACAAATACTGGGCAAAGTTAGCATTGCGGTTGGTATCTCTGCAACCTTTCTTAAAAAATATCCTCTTCTGGACTGTTTCCAAAAAGCAAGGCAAAAGCGCGGTGCTTAATGTATCTGGACCTGTTTCCTTTCCATTCATGCAGGTGATAAAAGGCCTGTCCTACCTGAGGGAGAAACACAAGATCATGCACAGAGGTGAATGGTGTCATGCTATCTCAAACTGATATGCGTTCATTTACTTTTTATGTTGACACTGTGTTTACTGAAGAGAAGACATTGCTCTTGTCTTGCAGACGTGAAGCCATCTAACATACTGGTGAACTCGCGTGGTGAGATCAAGCTGTGTGACTTTGGCGTGAGTGGACAGCTCATTGACTCCATGGCCAATTCGTTCGTGGGAACCAGGTCCTACATGTCTGTAAGTTTATTCCCAACAAAATACCAATTCTATCTTACTATCTTCTTACTAACATCCATTTTAAAGACCCAGCAGCATATTTAACAGTGGGCATGGGGTATTTTTTTATACCCTTTCCCATAAATGCCAACAAACTCTATTTGTTTTTGAATGAGAGCAACATATTTTTTCTTGAAACGCTCCCAAGCAATTTGTGGTAAAGTAGTTTTCTGTTGTTTTCCAGCTGTAATTCTTTGGTTTAACTCATTCCGATGAGTTTCATTATTTATTATTTCATTATTTCCATTTTGAATTATTTTACATCAAATGAAAGGTTAACATTTTTAACACCAAAATAATAATGCATATTTATTTTCACTGCCTTCTTTGCAAATATTTACCAGGGGGTCTAATAGTTATGACCACAAGTGTACTGATCAGCCACAACATTACAACCACTTAAAGGTTAAGTGAATAACATTGATTATATCATTTCAATGGCACCCTTAAAGGGGTGGGCCATATTAGGAAAAAGTGAAGAGTCAGTTTTTGAATTTCATGTGTCAAGGGCTAAATAGTAATGGCTAGACAGCTGGGTCAGAGCTTTTTCAAAATGTGAGGTGTTCCTTTTTAATACCTTTTGATTAATACCTACCAAAAGGGTTGCGAGAAAGAACTACAACTGGTGAACTGGTGCCCAGTGCACCCTGCCACACTGCAAAAAAAAGTTTAGAAATGATTTGAGGAACTTGTTGTGTTGCCTACGCATACGTGGGATGTGCTGGACCAACAAATCCAATCCTCGGAGACCTCACCTTGCAACTTACAGAATGTAAAAGATCTTCTGCAAATGTCTTGGTTCCAGAGAGAGCTCGGGAAACAATATTAGGCATATCTGTGTATGCTCTTTAAAACAGTCTTTTGTCCGTTTAATTCTTCAAGCAGGACATGAAACATTGGATGTTTGATTTGGAGTATCTCAGTACAGCTATCTGTTTGTTCAGGCTCCTGTTTTTTATGACATCGCATCCTGTATGATAATGTTAATTTCCTCTCTCTGTGATCCTTCTTCTTTTTATCTCTGTAGCCCGAACGCCTTCAAGGGACTCATTACTCTGTCCAGTCTGACATATGGAGCATGGGTCTTTCTCTGGTGGAGATGGCTATTGGACGCTTCCCTATCCCACCACCTGATGCCAAAGAGCTGGAGCAAATCTTTGGTCAGCCCCTTGAGGGAGACCCCTCGGCCAGCGACGCCTCCCCTAAACCCAGGCCTCCTGGTCGACCCGGCAGCTGTGAGTGTCTGTTTGTTATTCTGTAACTTATGTTAGAGGTGTTTCTGAGAAAATATTAAATTATAAAGAGATTTTATTTTTAATTCGTTTGTCTTTTCAGCTTACGGTCCAGACAGCAGACCTCCCATGGCTATATTTGAGCTGCTTGACTATATTGTCAATGAAGTAAGATTTTAGTGGTGCTTAAAAGATCACTAAACAGTTTTATGACAGCGAATTAATTAAAGTGAGGATTTATTGGCTGCTTCACTTAGCCTTAATGGAGCTGTTTTCTCTTTTTTTCAGCCGCCTCCTAAGCTACCAAGCATCTTTGGTGCAGAATTTCAAGACTTTGTTAACAAATGGTAAGACTGCACTGTAGCGCACGTAGTAGAACATGTAATGCCAAGGTCATGGGCTTGATTCCCAGGCGATGGTGTAATGATAAAAATGCAGATTGCATTGAAAGCTGCCCTGGTTGAAATCAACTTCTAAATGCACAAATTCTTCTTCAGTGCTGCTTGCTGCACCATCTAGTGGCTAATCTAAAACTAGTTTATAATATGGGATAAAATTGTGTCTTAAAAAACATTTGCATTACCCGATAAGCTTTGAGTTCCCTTGTTAATTGTATTGCGTTTCTCAGAAAAACTTAGCTGTTGCTCTGAAAAATGTTGTAATGGAAGCGATATGAGGTAAAAAAAAAAAAAAAAAAGGAAAACAACGTTATATTGTTTTAAGTGAAAGCACAAAAGATAACACAAAAGAGAGAGAACACAAGTTTCTTGGGAGAATGCAGAAGTCTCATTAGGGTCTTCGTACTAGACAGATCAATGTATTAAATTTTTTTATTCTGTCATTGTTTTTTTGTGTTTTCTGTAGTTTAATCAAAAATCCAGCAGAAAGAGCAGACCTCAAGCAACTGATGGTAGGAACAATCACTTTTTTTCAATACGTATGTATATGTATAAATATGTATATTTCTCCTATGAATGCACCTCATGCGTAATTGTTTTTCCAGGTTCATCCCTTCATAAAGAACTCCGAGGCAGAGGAGGTTGACTTTGCTTGTTGGTTATGCAGTACCATTGGGCTAAACCAGCCAGCAACTCCAACTCACAGCGTGGGAATGTGAGAGCAGCCATCTTTTTCAACGCCAGCCGTTTAGTGTTTCTTTCCCTGCAACATCCCCAGTTCCACCCTACCAGTCAGTCCAGAGGCCAACAGCAAACTACTGCCCTCCTGAACACTCTTTATTTTAGATGTTGTCTTGAGCATTAACGAAGCATACTGCCGTTAAGTAATTACAGCTCCAATAGGTTGCTTGAAATCTGTTCTGCCAACTATCAATTGTTAAATGCTGATTGCATCCATAAGACCAATATTAAGAAAGTTTTATTTTTTACTACAAAATCTAAATTTAATGTTTATTGCAAAAGCTATCAAAGGCTGAATTTACACTGCAAAATATTAAAATGCTATGGATCCTTCTAAATGTCAACATGCCATGATCATGTTATACTTTTTAAACTTAATTTTCAAGGTTTGACAGCACTATCAGCGAGCCCTGAAGTGATTACATTACAATGAAATGTTTTGTGTTCTGCTTTATTTCAGTGGTGAATTTGCAGCCTTTAACTCAAAGTAAGAGAAGTCATAACTTATACAAACTTGTATATTATAATAAAAGATTTAACAGATGACAACTGATGGAATGTGACAGTGGATAAAAAAAAAGAAAAAAAAAGAAAAAAGACCGCTTTATCAGAATTTTCAACAGCTGTTTTATTTGAAAATCATTTGTGAACTCCATAGTCTGTTCATGAGGTTTAAGCTTGAGTTGGAGCTGGGGCAGGAGCAGCTGCAGGCTTCTTGGCCTTATTCTTCTTCAAAACCCTCTTCTTCTTGGGTTTCAACATCTTGGCCTTGATCTGCACACAAATGTACATATTTAGAAATTGTTTGGGATTTTTATCAGACTACAGCTACACTTGTGGGTCCCAAGAGCACTTACTTCAGGCTTGTGTGCCAGGATAGCACGACGACGGACTGACTTGGCATAGGGGTTGAGCTTCAACATCACTCTCAGGTTCTTCAGAGGGTTCTTCTTGAGCACTCTGCGATGAATCTTGTATCTGCAATTGCGTAAGAGAAACATGTTACCCCACTTGTCATGTAGACAGAAAAAACAAAACTTTAAAACAAGATGGCTCAGGACTTCCTTTATAATCATTAGTCAGAAACACGGACGTGGAAACTGCAATACAGATGAACCAAACTTAAAGTAACCAAAGCTTACTTAGTAGGACGAAGTGCCTTCTGGACCTCCTCGCTCTTCAGGATTCTGTGCAGATCTGTGTTGTTCATTTTGTGCATGGGCAAGCTGGAACATGACAAGACAGTAAGTCCAAAAGTTTCTGGTCAATATCTACATATTTTAATACCTAGTGTGCATCTGAATAAGTGGGGTTTCAGACCACCTTATTTTTTCACTCAGAACTTTGATAATTTCATTAAGTTCAAAAACACGGACAAAGTAAAAGCTCATCATTGCTGTTCAACACACAACCAGACAAGGATAAAACAAATGGTAAGGGAACTCACTTGTAGTCCTTTTTAAGGGAGGAGGCTTTGCGCCAAGTGCCATAGAGGTCATCCAGTTTGCGGAATGCACCCTCAGTCCAAATACAAAAGCGTCCAATGTGTCCACCTGGAGCAAGTTTTAACAAGTCCAGTCTGCTCACGGACTGCAGTGTGATGCCTGAGAAGAGAGACCTTGTTTTTATTTTTTTGCAATCATCTGGATCAACAATTTGGAGCAAGGCGAATTAAGGATCAGAACTTCCAATGAAATCATAGATTCATAAACACGGACCAGAAGTGGATATCATCATGTTTTAACTGTTTTCACATGAAGCAACTACAAAATACAAGATCTCATACCAGGGATGTTTCTGAAAGCTCGTGTCACACCGTTGTCTTCGTTGTAGATGACACATGGTCCCTTACGCTGGATACGCCTTCTATTCCTCATCTTACCCTTACCGGCACGCATACGCTGAGAGGCGTAAACCTAGAGACCAGAAATGTTTATTAAGAATTCATGCTGATAAAGAATTTGAAGAATAGGTATTTGACAGTAGCTCACCTTTTTGACGTCGTTCCATGCCTTAAGCTTCTTCAACAGAAGCACGGCCTCCTTAGTCTTCTTGTATCCTTCAACTTTATCATCAACGACAAGTGGGACCTCAGGAATCTCCTCAATGCGGTGACCTGAAACGTTTTAAGTCAGCAGAGGGAAAAAAAAAATAAGGTAACTAATATTTCCAATTTATTTCTGTGCTCAGCATTCGAAAGGGAAAAACCAATAGTTTGGTTAGGCCCTTCTGCATATTGAGGTTTCTCTTGCACTGAATTAAGGGCAGAATGCCAATAAGTGGCAACCCACATAATGCATACAGTGCATACAGGCACTGTCATTATAGGGACCCCAACTTGTAGTAAATGAAAGGATTATGAAGCTCTGGACAAAATGGGTTCACTCACCTTTGGCCATGACCAGGGCGGGCAGAGCAGAGGCAGCCAGGGCAGAGCAGATGGCATAACGCTTCTGGTTAACATTGATCCTGCGGTGCCAACGTCGCCAGGTTTTTGTGGGGGCAAACATGCGGCCACCACGACACATCTACAGTGGAGTCAAGGCTCAACAGTATACACAAAAGGGCCTGTTCACACGGCAATTTGTTTCAGTGCGAAAATTTGATGCATTAAGCATTGATTTGAACCGATGACTGTTAAGGTGTCTGTTCAGATGAACATTAGCATGTTTTTACTGTGACTTCTACTTCAAAGAAAGCCGTTACGTCTTTTCCACTGCACTGCACAGAGGAAGAAAAAAAAAAAAAGGAAAAAAAGAGAAAAGTTCTCGTCACATGCCAATAGCTGCTGCTGTTAGATAATTTTTTGTCAGCATAAGCAGCGGAGAAAGAATCCTGAACCAGCTCTTCTGTCTGTGCTCTTCTTTAGCATTATTTAAATCACCACCAAAATAAATAGAAAAATTTGCACTGCCCTGGAAACTCTGTTGAACTAACTTTGTGATATATGGGTTAGATAAAGTTGCAGAGAGCCGTTTCTGTATCATGGTAAATGGGATAAACCACTGTATTTCTACATTTCCCATCTGCCATTTTTACTCATTGGTCCAAACAAAGCTTATTTGAAAATCAAATTTCTTTGCTGAACATTTGCGCTTGTGTGAACAGGCCTCAATTTTAAATGCATCTGTGAACCAGCTCAGAGTTAATATTCATCAACCTTCCATGCCAGCATAAGACAGCAGGCAACTGTCACTGTGCATAGAGTAAGACGCAAATTACACCATCACAGCAAGTGTTGCTTATAATCAAGATCTCACTACTTGAAGTAAATATTGTGATAGTTCAGGATACATTTCCGAAAGCACCCTGTCCAGAACGGTGGGTACCACCACCGCGCACACGGGGGATACGGGCCACGGCTCTTCCTGTGCCCCAGGACTCAGCGCTGGTCTGGTGACCTGAAACACCACATTTTGGAGTTATTTGATCATGTCATACACCATGGCAAAATTTCACTGACAAATGCCTCTCAGAACTTCCAACATAATCAGTCGTCAGAAACACGGACCTTGAAGTGGAATCTCATCATTGGATTAACAACATATCAATTTAAAATGAATAAAAACACTCACCGGCCAGTGCACTGACAGCATAGGGCTGGCGCTTGTTCTTGCGCATGTTGGTATGCACAAAGTTCACAACATCAGGGCGGATGGGAGCCCTAAACACTGCAGGCAGAACCACATTTTTGCCAGATGTCTCTCCTTTCTCGGAGTAGACCGAGATTAACGGTCGGGCACAAGCCTGAAACAATAAAAAGAGATGTATGAATTCAAAGAACTGAAGGCATTTCCATTAACAAATGCATTAATCATTTATGCCATTGAATCTTGCTCAGTCTTTGTTTTCATCAACCTTCTATGCCAGCATGAGACAGCAGGCAACTGTCACTGAACATAGAGTCGGACGCAAATTACACCATCACAGCAAGAGTAGCAGATAAAAACTTGGAAGGTAAAAAAAAAGGGTGCAAAACGTTTAGCTAGAAAGAAAGTATAATGGGAAACTGCTGTAAATTAAAGTGATATGCTTAACAGGAACTGCGTTGATTACTTATTCTATGGCTGTTCTAACTTATATGATTTAATTTTAATGTTCTTTTTACGATTAATAGGATGAATAAACGACATTTTATGAGAAAACGAGTCATTACTTAAACTCGTATGTTGCACAAGTAACATAACATGTTATCTGCGCTCAAACTTGAGACTAGGCCACAACACGCAAGCTAAAATTTCCAACTAACGTTATATTCTCACATACGATCTCATGGCTGTTAAATGTAAAAAGGGTTTCTGAAAGGACGGAACAGCATTTCTTTAAAATCGTGTTAGAATTTTGAGGTAATAACCTCTGAACGGAGTCAGCTGCCAAGTCATGCCTACACGTGTATACACGCCGCACTAGATCAAAATGGCACCCGAGAACCCCTCTGAGTGCGAGCATACAAGCTAACGGGTAATATTTCATCCAAAAACCAAACGGCGGATGAATAGTGCGCACGTAAAACAATATAACGGATAAGCTTTATTGAAAGCGCGATTAAAACAGCGAAAAGGCATTTAATGCGCTCACCATTATTTTAAGTTTTCACGGCTCGCCAGGAACCACGCTCCTAACTCGATGGCGGCCACGGAAGAAAAGGAAGAATGAAGCACTCCACCGGCACTTGCATATCCATCCGACATATGTCACTTCCGGCCAAGGCTGTGCTTCGTTTTAGTCAGTAGCATATTTTTATAAACATGATCTAGATTTAAATATAAAATTATTTCCCGTTATATACTATTTTAATTACAACGAGTTGCAATAAGATACATGCGATAATATAATAAACGTTGTAATATGTTTTGGAACTATTTAAGTGGTGGAAGCTGGCGGATGGGTCATATGGATCTACTTTCAATGATTCAGTCGAATATTTATAAATGTTTGGATTTTTAGTAGTTCAATAGTTGCACCTTAGTTCTCTTAGTTCCAAATTACTTCTGAAAAGAATAGAAAAGCATTGTTTAATGTGCATTTTAACAAGAATGGGCGTGGCAAAAACAACGCCTGCGTCGTAGTCCTCGTGACGTGCATTAGGCGCGCTGTAATCAAATGGTTTTGAGTCGTAAAGTGTTTCATTCTGTTGAATAGAATTTGTTAACTGTATCTTTATTTTGTTTTCAAACGATTGGAATGGGATCCAAAATAGTTTCAGACGCCAATGCGTTTGTCAAATTTTTGAAGTGAGTTATTGTACGTTTCTTTTCTATTGCGATGGACTGAACTTGAGTAACGTTAACTAACGTTAGCGGATATGTATTGTTTTGCTACGTACAGTATATTTTATGACTGTGCACTTTATGTATTTAACTTAGATTTCTTTCCTTGCTTGTTTTAGGTTGTGTCAGGATGAAAATAAAGAAAACAGCACATATATGGTAAAAATAACGTGGATGTAGATTAAAAGAAAAGATGTTCAGACTCATGCGTAATGGAAATATTATTTATTGCAGGATGATATTTCAATACTTCTGGTGGCGAAGGAAGAACTTTTGCACGACATAATCGGTGGAAATCAGCCTATCTTTGTTTGTGAGAAAGCAGTAAGTCAGTTTATGACCCTCCATATACATATGTTATAATTTACACATAACAGGACATAATATGTGAACTTATTTAATAAAAAGCAACCAAAGTGTGAACCAGAAGCTACAGATACTTCAGGTGACACCAGTGCTGTTGAAGAAAGTCTTTTTAAAGTGGAGCAAGATCTAGAGCCTCAGCCTCTCTCTGTCATGAAAGCAAGGTAAACAAAGTAGCTTGTTGCTATTGAAGAATGCTTTTTCCCATACAAAAGCTGAGAACTATAATAAAGAATTATTTTTACCAACTTTCTTTTACTAGGCAGCTATTGTCTTGGTACACCATGGCTCAAAACACCAACATGCCCCAGGTGAAAGCCCCAGGCTCTCTGTACCCTCTGTGGGTCCGCTGTGACAAATTGGACCCATGTGCCACTGCCTGGCTTGGAGTAGAAACTGTCTATAGTGGGAACAAAACCAGTGGTGTCAAACTTTATACAGTCAGCTGCGAAGGTAGTTGCTTATTTGTTACTCATGCATTATTCAAAGGGATAAGTACCCATAAAGAGTGAAAAACCTTTCCCAATGTTCTGCAGGTCCAACAGGAGATGAAACCTCTTTCACCACACTGGATGAGCTTAAACAAGAGCATGAGAAAAGACACCATGCGTCTACAGTAAGAATTCTTTTGTCATTCCGCTCCTATATGTTTATCACTGTTTGGGTACCTTTTAAAAAGTATTATGCTTTTTTTTTCAGGTGGCGACCAAAGGCTATGCACAGTACAACCTGTTTTGCTCCTTAAAAGAGGAGAGCATGATGTTTGAGTCCCAGAGCAGTGTTATAGCGAGTCTAACATGGAACAATGTGGAGAAAGTATTGGAGTGTCCTCCGTTGTCTTCTAAAGCATCTCTGGTCAGCATCAGTGTCGCATCAAGTTGCCTTTAGTCCCAATTAGTCCCAAGTTTTGATCATACTGCCTCTTGAGGCTAGTAAGTGTTTTGTTTAGCTTTTTTTTGGTACATTTTATTTACAGAATATCAAGGTCGCAGTTGGAGACATGAGGAGTCCGATGTATCAGACCTATAAAGAAATGGAGTTCCTTCTGGTAAGTGTCAGAAAAAAATTGTGTTTCCTATGCAGTGCAATTTTAATGTTATTTTTATACTATCTTAATGTTTTGTTTTTTGCTTTTGGTTTTTTTTTTACGTTAATTTCATTTTAATTGTAATTTTAGCATTTTAATTTAATTTATGTATTTTTAAGTTAATTTTAATAAAAAAAGCTAGCTAAGTTTGAGTAATATAATTTGTTGTTTTAGCTTTGTTTAAATTTTTACACACACACACACACACACACACACATGTATATGGATATGTGTGTATAATAGAATCTTAATGCCATCAGCATTTATTGCTTTTGTTTCAAACTCATTGACTAGGCTCTAGCAGAGGGTTTGAGAACAGGAGAAACTGAATGGTTGGAACCAATGGAGACTCAGTCTGCAGTAGATCTGACCAGAGCACTCATAGAGGGTATAGCAGCTGCTGTACTGATTAATTTGTATACTGTATGTGTTGTGTACATAGCAATAAACCATAAATAGATGTAAATGCTGCTGATGGCCAGTCCTTGAACTTCTTTTTCTTAGAGATAAATTGCTGGTTTATGAAGCTGCTTTTCTCCCTTGTTTTAGAGCTTGAGAATTTTGGACAAGGAGCACCAGGACACACTGCCAAAGCATCTGAGGTAATAAAATATTGATGTAATAATTATAATATAATATAATATAATAACTATCCATTTGATCTTTTATTACAGAAACAAAAAGCTAAAACGGATGCTATAGCAGCCTTCAGCTCGATGGTGATTGAGAGAGGAGACCTGGACTTTACAGAGCAACTGTGGGAGAAGATGAGGAAGAGTAAATATTACCTTTGGGAACTATCACAAAAAACAATCCATCAAAAGGCCTTAACTGAAACGAAATAATAGTTATTTTTTCTTATAGGCGTGACTTCATATCAAGATATAACAGAATGCCTGAAAATTGTTGTCAAAGCAGTGAAACTTGGTAAAATTAAACCATGGGTGTGTGCAGCTTTGTCTATTTAAATGTACTAAAGATTGTTTTGGTTAACTGTTGTGAATAAAAATAATTACATTTTTTTATCAATTTCAGCATAAATATTTACAAATGATTGAATGAGGTTATTGTTTTTCTTAGATCCACAAAGAAAGCAATAGCACTCTCAGTAAGCTGATCCTGCAGTCGTACCAGCAGCAGATAGACGCCGTGCCTCTCACTGGCCTCACACCTGCTAATATGCTGCTGGAGCTTGGCCTGGACAAGATCAGGAAAGACTTCATCAACTACCTTGTTGGTACATGCATTTTCAAATTTCGAATGTAGCGTTTCTGGTTAACAATCAATTGTTAAAAATACTAGTTTAAAGATGCTCTTTGACAAGCAGATTGAAGAATTAATTCTAATGTTATTCTATTTTTTTTTTTTTTTATTTTTTAGGAAAGGAACTTACAACTCTCAACTATTTGGTAAAAAACTACCGTTTCCATGTTTTTCTATTATTTGGATAAATACTAGCATGTACTGGGCTTGTTTATACATTCTATTTGCAATTCTTAGAGATACTACTTGGACACAGAGGTGGACCTGCAGGAGCAGGTGATAAGAGTGAGGAAACTGCACCATCTTCTGGAGATCCTGGGCACTTGCAGCACTTTCCTCAGTCTTCCTCATGATCGCCTCTTTCTTTTCACTCAGTAAGCTTCCTGCCCTTTCTGGAAATTATATATGAATCAGATGCCTATTCAAAATGCAGATTAATAATATATCATGCAATTTGTTTCACAGGAAATTATGATTTTGTTTTTCTCCTTCCGAGAGCACTCAGATCCCTTGATTGCATTGGGGATGGTGCATAGCAATAGAATTAAACTGATGAAAAAACTAATTTCAGTAGTTAGCTCTTACATGTTTCTAACCATGAAATTTGATATCAGGTCCTGTTTACAATACTACAAAACATCCAACTACGGTGAGGACCATGTCTTCCAGCTGCAAATTAAACCTGCACTTATTAGCTATTTTTATGAGAAGTGAGTATTTGCTGCAGTTCTTATGAGCCGTCATATTTTCTCTGTATAATTCTTTCAGTTGATGTATTGAACAGAATAATGATATTTGTAAATATGAATGAATATTTATGTTTTTCTCTCAGGGAGCAACCATTCTCTTGGGCTATGGAGGTGTCCAGTGGACAGGGGCCGAAGGAAGTCAAGACAGCATTATATCTCAGCGATAAGCCTCTAGTAGACCACATTAGTTTTGACTTGGGTAAAGTCACTAGCAGTTTTTTCCCCCACTTGATGTTCTAGATTTATGTATTTTGTTGTTATTTAAAACGAACATGACATTTGAAATGGTTGGTCTCACACATGCAGATGTACCCCTAGACGAGTCTGTGAATGGAGAATGTGAGAAGATTTCTTATTACAGGACCACGGTGAGCTGTAGTCTCATCAGCTTCACTTGACACCGGTAAGACTCCATATAATGGAAATTAACTTACAGAAAATGTCATTTCAAATGCCTTTTATTTATTTATTTAATGTATTTTTTAATGCAATGGTTTTGTCATGATCACCAGTCCTACATTTATTTGATAATACAATCAAAAACAGTATTGTGAAACATTATTACAATTGAAATTACTGTGCCGCTTAATATTTCTGTTTAAACGTAACTTCTTTTTTTTTTAGGATTTTTAATGAATAGAAAGTTCAAAACAAAAGCATTAAAAAAAAATCATTTGTAGAATTTTACGTTTATTATAACTTTTAATCTATTTAATGCATCCTTGCAGAATAAAAATATAAATTTCTTGGAAATAAAATCCTACTGACCCTAAAGTTATGATTGGTAGTTTATGTAGAAGTTTAAAGAGCCATTTCTAATATTGCTTATAATGCACTGTGTAATGTAGCTGTATTTGAATGTAAACGATCTGCAAAGTTTTAAATGGCTAATTAAAGTTATTGCCTCCCAAATTAAAGAATCGACTCAGTACATCTTAATAAGTCATTCGAATCCCGCTTCTGTGATGGCTACACATCATGGGGTAATACATTTGCATAATTCCCATCATGTTCTACGTTGGTCAGCAGCATTCAACTTGTCGCCACCCACAAATACGTCATTTTTCAGACGACTGCTACACGGTAGACCAATTACAACAGACTGACCAATCAGAGCAATCGCTGGAAAACTAGGTGATATTAAAAGCATATTTTGAGAAAACAAATTAATCTTGCATGCAAACCTATTTTAGGAAAATTTCAAAACAATATTAGGAGCCTTAAAAATGGCACAATAGGGGCACTTTAACTTTAGTTTCGTTTGCGGAGTAGGAACATGAGAAAGATGGCGCTGATCAAAATGCAGAGGGTGCACATTGTGGGAACCACAACCTCGGTCACCATCTCCATGTGGCTGGTTAAAGGATCTGAAATGTATGCATAAATGTGTTTATTAGAACAAACATATTAGCATAGCCCAGTTTCACACTGCTTTTGCGTTACAGAGCACTCAAAGGGTTAATATAGTTCTTTTCTGGCTAGTGTGTGTGTTTGTGTGTTTGTGATGGCTTACCATGAATTAGTCTTAGAATATTGGCAGCTGTATTCCGCTGTTCCTCTAATGAAGAGAGAGAAATAATCTTAGGGTGGCAGTAGGACACATTAACCCTTTGAGGGCCGTTGTGTAAGCTCACAATAAAGCAGCACAGTCAACTGGGTTATAAGCAAATGGCAGCAAGCCATCCACATCAAGCATCATTTTAATTTACTTATATTGACTCTTTTGTTTGACTAATATAATACAGCACACATAGTACTTCAGTTTGATTCATCAAAACTGTATTAAGAGTTGTAGCAAAAACTACATTTATAAGTTCTGATTAAAAAGATTTCCAAATCTTGATAATCAGATGGTTTATTTGCTGATAATCAAAAGTTAAGCAAGCAGCAGACATTTTAAGTTTATGTTAACTAAATTTCTGAGGAGCCACTCGCTGCAGACTGCAACATCCAGGGTGCTTGGATGGATAAAGATCCAACTACTCCCTCCTTAATATACCTAAACCTACCATTCTCCTCTTCCTGGATGTGAATCCAACAACGTCCCCTGGATGTTGTGGTCTGCGAGCCTTATTTGGAATATCTGGGTATCAGTCCATAAGCGGGATTGAGACTTATTAAATTACGCCTGATTAAACCTTGACAACATGTCAAGTAATCTATAATAATAATGTGCAACAAATTGCCTTTCACAAATGAATAAACAATTTTAAACTAGTCCTTTCTGGTGAAAAACTGCTTTAGCCAAGACTCTGCAAATCTCCAATTCAGAGAATTGAAACAAGCAAAGCACACAAAAAATAACCTCATTAGGTACACTTTCTTGTACATTTTGTGTTTTTGCCCAGTGTTCACATACTTTATTGTTTTAAATCAAGTTTGTAAAAAAAAGAAGGAAAAAAGAACAGGAAACATAACTTTCAGAACCAAGGCCATTAAATTAGTTGAGCACTGTAGCACACTATAATAGCTTGTCCTAATGAATTAAGGCTTTGCGGTGTATTAACCCTTTTAATCAAAGGTGCTCCAATAGCTGATCTGGTTATTTCTTTATAGTGACATTTAATTAAGAATACATGTACTATGGAGCCATTTTAACATCATTCACTGAAGCATGTAGAATGTGACCTCTGAAAACATCATTCATTTTAGCTTCCCATGATCAGAGTAAGCCAGAACTGAAGTTGCTTTATGTTCTTTTTATCCAGCTACACCACACAATCATTCTGAGGTTTTTATCAAAGACATTATCAGAAGTATTCCAAGCTGAAAAGAAAAGAACAAGTTACTTCTTTGTCTAAACTTCACCAGGCACTGGCCAAACCTTTGGCATCTTTACATGATCTTTCTTTTCCTTGGATTTGCTTCTAGCTGGAGGGGCAAACAAAGAAAAATCCTGTTAGAGGTTTCAGCTGAGTCTGCTTCAGACCTCCCCAAAAGCCTTTGTCAATCCGTTCTCATGGTAAGCATACCGAGTCTCTATGGACGCTAATGGCTAAGCAGAGACCTAGTTAAACCACAAATGAGGTTAGCATAATAAAACAGTGGAGAACCAGATGAAGACAAGGAATGTTCTCATGTATTGTGGAATTTGTTCCCATCGAATTTGTTCTTGATTAAAGGCTACACGATTGTTTCTTTTAGTCTGTGATCAACAAATGGTATTTTTCCTTGTTTGCCCCGCTTCTTCAACTAAGTTCAAATCAATGATCCACTGACCTGCAGCAAGGAGCTGATTGCTGGTGGAGCAAGTCTCTGTAGCTTTCCTCTTCCAGTTCTCAACCTGCCAAATGATGATGATTCAGAGCATACAGTCACTGTCTCATTTATTCATACTGTTCTCTTACAGATAGAGGCTTGGGCACAGATGGGCACTCCTTTCAGGATCCTGTTCCGTAATTTGTCTTTTATATGGTATTAAACTTGACTGTTTAATTCAGTTCATTACACCACCTTTAATATATAGTTAATATCAACAGTTAAGTATAAAATGGTTTATATGGTTTTGTATCCTCTGAAAATAAACATTTGGAACATGTCCAAGGCAACTGGAGTTTGTTCAATATGAGGTGACGGAAAAATTATTAAAAAATACCATTTATATGGTAATTGCATCCTAATCTTGGGGGTTCTCCAAGAGGGTGTTTTGTTGGTAGATAACCAAATGAGGTTGTTGGTTTATTCACCCTAAACAGCTATTTAATTGGAAATGTTCTCCACAAATATTTCTATGACACTAAATAGCATGTTTCAATACCAAAACAGATGCTCTACTCCAAATAGTACCGCAAGACGGCTGTCAGACAATCTGGAGCATTCAAAACATCAGTTCATTCAAAAAGTTATGTTAATCAGCAAGCAAACAGCACTTTACTCAAAAAAGGCTTTTATTATTTAACTATGTGTGGTATGTGATTTGGTTCCCTCCACAGTTTTGTAGTCTTTTAGATTTAGTATTTTGTGTATTTTAACATTTATACATACCTCCTGAGTCCTTGCAATGCATAAAATTGACATTTCATGTTAAAACAAAAAACCTAAGAAGATGAAACCGTGACTTTTATATATATCTCTTGAACTAGTTACTCGTGAGGTGCATTTCAACAAAATAAATGTACCTCTCTCTGATTAGGAAATCCATTAGACTTAATGATGCGTTTGTAGAACTGAACAGAGGCCTTGGGGTAGCGAGGCTTATTTTTGTTCCTGAAGTCCACATAATAAAGGCCGAACCTCTCTGAATAGCCCTCGTCCCACTCAAACTTGTCCAGAAGGGACCAAGCAGTGTAGCCCTTCACATTCACTCCATCCCTGATAGCTGAAGGTTAAAAACAAATAAAATAATAAGCATAATTTGTGATGAATCTGTCATTATTTACATGCCATCGAGTCATTCCAAACCTTTTTTGTCCATACAATAAAAGTTAATGGGGCCCAATATTGTTTTGTACCCCACTGATTTCCATTTATATGGACAAAAACTGTTTTTACGTTCTTCAGAAGATCTTGTTTTGTTTTTCTCAGAGGAAAGTAAGTCATACTGGTTTGAAACATCACGAGGGAGTAAATAATGACAAAATTTCCATTTTTGGGTGACCCATCCCTTTACTTATTTTTGGACCAGTTACCTTTGAGCATCTCATTAATGTAACCCTTGTAATACTGTATCCTCCAGTCATCACACAGTTCTGTGCACATCATCTTCTCTGAGACCCCGTTCTCAGTGATGAAGATCATGGGGTTCCCATACTGAGTCTTTAGAAAGTCAAAGAGCAAAAGTTTTCAATTCATGACATGATACTGTCACAAAGACAAAAAACATAATTATGAGACAAGATAATAAATTCATCAGGAGGAAATAATGTTAAACAATGACTTGTGCACCTTTATGAAGTTGAGCAGACGGCGGAAGCCCCAAGGAACCGAGTAGAGCCACTCCGAACCAGGATCAGGCCAGCGTGGGTCGACCAGCTCTGCTATATCCCGATCTGAGAAGTAGGTGGAGCCACGGTTTGAAGGGAAGCTCTTTTGGGTAATGTAGCGTGTGGTGAAGTGCCCCACACCTAGGAAGTCAGAAGTGCCTTTGATGTAACTCTTCTCCTGAGAAGAAAAGGTGGGAAGGCGAGACGTTCCCAAACCCTGCTGTGCGCTTTTTCTGCCTTGAAAACAAAATAGTCATTTTATCCAAAGCGACATACAAAGAAGCAAACAAGACCAGCAATAGAGAAACAATATACAAGTGCATGTGGCAAGTCTCAGCACTGCGCACATAGCAAAGTTTCCGTTATTTATAAATACATTTGACAAAAATGAATAGAATAGGTAAGTTCTGGTATTGGTCAGGTGATGGCGAAAAAGATGTATGTAATATGCTGGATTATGCCGTTCTTAACCTCACATATTCAGCATCTACTTTGCAACAGTACCTATGAAATCCTTCATCATTTGAGGATAATCTCCATGAAAGATGGGTGTTGCAAACCAGCCTATGTAAAACTGGACATATCTCTCTGCAGCCTCGATGTCTTTCTGGTTAGTGATGTCCACAGGCTCTCCCCAGGCCCCGGACAGTGAAATGCCAACCATACCTAGATAAGAAAACAGCCAGAGGGTTCAGAGGGTGTATTTTCTAATGAACACGTAGATATTGGTAAGCAAGCTCATACCTTTTTGTTTGTTTCGCCACTGAGTATCGTAAGTGTGCCAAACCTTAGCATGTGCCTGTTATTAAACCAACACAAACAGTATTGTGCAATAACCTCTAAAATACCATGGTACAATATTTTTTCCAAGGAAGTGATGTGTTACCTTAATGATGTGGTGAGCTGCTCTGTAGGCCCCGGTGCCCCTGAGCTTCAGTCCAGGAGCATGTTCTCCAGTTTCATATCCTTCCACTGCCACTGACTGACACACAATGAGAATGAATGAGCTCATCCTTTACACATTTCTTTCATTTGCTGTTACTAACCAGAGAAGAATAGAGTAGCGTACCCATGGGTTATTAAAAGTTATCCAGTGTTTGACACGGTCCCCATAGCGTTCAAAGCAAAGATTGGCAAAGTCGTTGAAAAAATGAATCATGCTGATGTTCTGCCATCCACCATATTTCTCCTGCAAAACCTGTCCAAATGTACAGACACAATGTCAAATAATAAAACCTTCCTAAATAGGTTAGACTATCTATTATTATTATAATAGGCTACAGTGCATGAATGAAATTCATTAAATGTGTACTCATCTTTTCACTAGTCAAATCTTGAAAGATATTGTTGAGAGGGTCAAGTAGCTGTAAAATGAATTAAATTGGCTCTTTTTGTTTAGAAAATGAAAAGGAGGCTGTGACGGACAGTCTATTTTTAAGGTGCTGCCACCTCAGCAAAACTTTGACTTAGTGGACAAAAAAATCAATTAATGTCAATATATAGGGATGCATGAGATCTAGAGATATAAAGCACAGAACATACACATAGTGCATTCGATCCAAGCAATTTGTTGGTTAATGCCGCGATTGCAAATGCACATTTTAGCGGGGAATTTTTCCGTCCTCGCGCGAAACGCCTAACAGATTTCTGGATTTCACATGTAACGTTTCGTCGAGCAGCAGTAAATATGACACAATATCACGTGTATTTTTTTTACAAGACGTTTACTGCAGTATTTGTAGCCTACATGTCATAAATTTTATGACACAATGTTGCATTATCTGAACGAGCAAAACAAAGACAAGAGCATTAAAGCCCTATAAACATCCTCACAGCCTTTAATTCAAATAAAATATGCCAAGAACTACTTATTAAACTGTCCTAGAGAGGTTAAATAAATCAGAATATAATATTTTAAATAGTGCTATTAGTAGGCCTATTGGACATATGCAGGAATGTGCACCTGTGGCAGGTCCCAATGATAAAGGGTCACAATGGGGGTGATATTGTGTTCAAGCAGCTCATCAATAAGAACACTGTAGTACTTCACTCCTTTCTCATTCACATGGTCAGCTGCAAATACATAAAAGTGGAGGTCAAATATATATATATATATAGATATAGATATAGATATAAAATCCTAGAGCTAGTTGCTACTTACACCTGATTCCCGTTGGCATGATCCTGGGCCAGGAGATGGAAAAACGATAATGATTCAGATTCAGCTCTTTTATCAACGAAATATCATCCTATACAAGAAAATTAAGCAAGACTGTTGTTGTATTTTGAGCTGGGGCATTTCATTTATTCAATGTCGTAGCAAAAACCAGCACAGTCACCTTGATTTTGTAGTATCCCTCACATGAAGAGTCTCCAGTATCATTCAAGAACGTCTTTCCCTTCTTATGAGTGAAGACATCCCAGATGCTCAGTCCTTTCCCATCTTTGTCCCAGGCTCCTTCTGTTTGATAGGCTGAACTGCCGACACCCCACGAAAATCCTGACAAATTAAGCGAAACGGTATACGTCTTTTATGTTAAGTATTATTTGTCAGGTAATGTTTTTAACTTTCATTATTAAATCCATGCAGATCAATTCATTTCCCAAAGTCTATAACGTCTAAGAAAGGAATCTATTAAGTAACAGTGGCATCATACCATTTGGAAAAGTGCCATAATAGAAGGAGTCGTGGTTGTTTGCTGACCAGTCGAAGTTCTCAGCCGCAGACAGACACAACACCAGCACAAGCACATGACACACTCGTCCAACACGATGTGACAGCATCATATTCCAGATCTCAGCTCCAGCTCAGTGACTCTCATCAGCACCACGGTTTCCTGATCTGAGAGGTAGTTACCCTTTCACTGCACATCACTCATCGCTTTTACTAAAAACAATGCATTTTGCCCAGTAATGAATGACAATTTTCATGCTCGGACTCCTGATTAGAACATACCTTTCTCAGAATTTGCATTGGTTCCTCATGGAAATGCCTTTAAAATTCCTCAAAACTATCCCACACCTTGATATCACATCCAATTTTGAAGTATATTACTGTTCAGCTTGGGTGGCAAAGCACTGTGTTGTGCTAAAAGTGGTCTCATGACCATCAACGTAGACCCAAAATCCTCCCTATTGAGGGTCAATGGACTGTGATCACATTTTGCAACAGTGGACAGATCTCTTACAAATGAGGGTTTCACTCTGTAAGCAAAGTTAATGTTGGAGAGGCTAATACGCTTGTGTTTACTACAACAATGACATGGGTGGGATAAACTGATCCAAATATTATACAACAGGTGTCAGATCTTACTCTGACTCTTTATGTTACTGAGATATTGTGACTTTGAGTAATCCACAACTTGTATTTTAGCAAGCAGTAATGTGTGAAAAGAAATTATGTAGGTGTAATTTTTTTTTTAAAATGATTATATAAAAATGATTTAATAATGCTTTTTAAATTATTTTGCACACTATATATATATATATAAATTATTTTTAAAACAAATATTTCTAAAATCTATTTTGCACATTAAGAATATAAATATGAAACATTCCTAAAGTTATTAGAATATTATCTATATAATGTCTATGTAATAATAAATTCTTTATTTATCCTGCTTTTTTGGTGAAATGTAATACATTGTTAAAATTGAATTACTAATTAAAAATGTTTGATGTATCCATAACCCTTGTTTCCTATTTAAAAACATAAAAAATCTAAAACATTTTGCTCAATCGGATGATATACAAATATACTTCAAAAACAATGTATTTTGTTTTTTAAGAACATATAAATATTAGACATTCTTAAAGTGATAAGAATATGAATTTATCTATTATTGTGGCTTCATTTGTTTCCAGAGGTGCCCCCTTTTTGTGAAGTGTAGTGCACTGTTTCGCTGTTATTCAGAATATTCTGAATGCTGGTAGTGTTTTTACTGCATTGCAGGTTCAAGCTGTGGTTAGGAGGGGGTAGAAGTCTGTTGTCACAGAAACAGTAATTTATTCTATTAATAATACCAGCCAACAGGAAATGCATCTGTCATCATATCTGATCATCATACTCGGCTTTATTAGCATGTACCTACAAGTGTAATGTAAAAATGTCATTCACACATCATACACTTACATCAAGGCAACACCAAAAACGACCTGCATCGCTCTGTTAAAAGAAACAGTGCTAAGTTGAACCGTTTTAAAATACAACTACGCTGAGCACCTTTTCTTCAAAATCTGCAGAAAAGATGTTTTTCATTAAGAAAACATAGGAACTCTCTGTACATTAACAATGCTGCACATGAAGTACAAAAAAGTTAGAATACTGGCTCAGCTAGAACAATTGTCATGCCCATGCATACACAACCTAGTCCACACACTCACTCCAGATAGAAAAAATACCTCTGCGAATACCTCACAACATCAACATGTACCTACATTATACTTATCATCAGCTTCGGAGTCATAATGCATTCAATCTGAAAGCAATACAATACAATATTAAATAAAGCCTATAAAGTACAGCGTCACTTGGTGAACACCATGAAGTAGAATTGGTGCAATCTTTTATTTATATGTATTTAAAAAATACATAAAGTGCAGGCTTGGCCAACAGCACAGTAATAGGAGAAGTTGTATTTGTGCTACACATACTTTTGGAGGATTTTATAGATGGGTGAACCAACAGTTTATCTAAAGCAACACCGATCTAAGACAGAGAGACCGTTGTGGTCTCTATCAGCATGCCAAATGTGCAGACTACACACCTAAACACAGGAGTAAATAATAACGCTGTCTTCGCAGGCACAGTCAGTAGTTATCGTCGTCTTCCTCATCTTCTAGCACCATGTCGAGGTCGTCGTCTGCATCCTCCTCCTCGTCATCGTCCTCTTCCTCCTCTTCTTCTTCCATGTCATAGTCTGTTTGAGCACCTAATACTAGTTTGGTCTGGTTGATCTCAGTCTCATCGTCTAGGTTGACTTCCACCTGCACACAGCATAATATAAATATCATTATCGAAAAACATTTCGTCTTTTAACTGAGTGCTAAAATATGAATAGCTTAAATAATTATGAATAAACTCATTCAGGATTAATTTATTTAATAAAAAAATAACTAAATACAGTAAAATCGGTAATATGGTTGGCATTTAAAATTGTTTTCAATTTTTTTTTATTTTATAATGTAGTTTTTTCCTGTGATGGCAAAGCTGAATGGCTTTTCAGCAGCCAAAAAATATGTTTTGGACTCTATGTTGCATTGTGTTTCACATATGTCATGTATATATTGTTCTTCAAGAACCTCCACAATAGAAAAAAAGTTGTTTTGACCTCATTGTGTCAAGCAATCGATAAAGATGTAGGGAGTTTTAAGGGATTGACCACTAATGTGAATTTATATAGCATTTATATAGCTTTTTCCCATTATGGGATTTTGCAGTATAAATCACTATTTACATTTGTTGCTTGAAAGGCAAACAAAAAAAATGCTGCCTTGTGTTCATGAAATAAGGTTAAAACAAAATAAGAGCACAAAATATTATTAGACTATTTTATTATTCTAAAGCTTGTATTGTTTTTATTTTTGTATTAAGTGTACTACTGCTTTAATGTAAATCACCAGTTCACAATAATGTACAAGCTTTTTGTGTGTGTGTGTGTTGTCCTTTTATGCATGTACCTCAGGGACAGGATCTTCATTTGCGCTTTCTTCAGACTGAGCATTTATCATTGACCTCAGGGTCCCCTCCTCAAACTGATGAACATAAACGAATACATGAGTTTTATGCATAGAGAGCACAATGACTACACATGATTGTTCTTACCTTAAGTCTGTTAAGCTGATCTTGCAGCATGAATTTTATTTTGAGAAGAGTCTCCTCTTCCTTCTTGAGCTCCTGAAGGCGACTCAGCATAGTGGAAGAGTGTTTTTACAGCATCACTTCACACAAGATGAACAAGATGAAAATGTCTTTAGTTTGCTCTATTTCAGGACATGAGCTCACAAACATTTATTGCGTTTTTACTAACTACAAATTAAAGAATTTTTTTAATTAACTGTACAGCCAATAAGATAAAAGATGGAGTTTGTAATCGCGCTTGCAGTTTGGTTTATGAGTACATCATGTTCCTGATCTCCTGTGGTTTAAAGGCTGGGAATTACGCTGTCATTCCATGAGTTTTATTCAGACCGTTAATAGACAAGTAAATAATGCATCTTCTAAACGGTTATTTTACTGACATTTTCTAATGTAAAACCGTGGCGGAACACATCTTACAATAATGTAGTGTGCAGACTCAGCTCATTTAGCAAGCATGCTAGCGGAAATAAATACAGTTACAAGCAATTTATCTCGTTTAGCGTTACCCATTCCTTTTTTAGCCTCATAAACTAAACGACTTGACTTACTTTACTGGTTCAACACGCACTGAGGAAAGTGCATGGTTTCGATTAAACTGTTAATTGTTTTTCTTCTCAACTCCACAGTTGTAGCATTCTGAAGAACATGTCACGCGCACTTCAGCGCGCATGCGCATAAAGCACGTGAACCGCGCAGCTGGTCGAGGAGGTCTCAACTATCCAAAATCATTCCACAGTAGTTTACTTCTATATTAATATACACATGATAATATAATTAGGGGTTCGTGCACGTAGTGCAGAAACCCTATTGTAATTGTTAGGATTTTTATTATTTTTATTATTATTATTCTT
>JAUCNO010000318.1:8171746-8182817 GCA_032353835.1 Enteromius viviparus
ACACAGAGAGTTTGCTGGGCACTGAAGTGCCATCCCCAGATTTGGGCTGGCACTTCCAGCTGACTGTGACAGCTACATTCCCTTTCAGAGATTTTATGTGTCTATACTTCAAATCGAATTGAACTTGCTGATCACTTTCTGCATTCAAAAGTTTTTTCTTCTTCTTTAGTCTGTGTTGAGTTATTATGCATTACAAATATTTACTTACTCTTAACTTTTAACCTTTGTAACTGTAGCAGGCATTCAGTACCTCCCATTCACAACATTGTTCAATGAAATGCTATTTATAGAGGCCTCTGTCATGCTGAGCGTCCTCTGTTTGTTGTGAATGAAGCATGGGGGTTATGATAAGGTTAGTTTTATTATGATGGGAAGGGGTTTAAACAGTTCATAGCATATGAAAAGAGTTCTGGTATTGTAAATTGTCTAATACAACACTTCTCAAAAGTTTGGGGTCAGTAAAGATTATTTTACTTTAATGAAATTAGGCTGAAATTAATGAAAAAAAAAAATATTATTACTATTTAAAATAATGTTTTTTTTTAAAAAATAATTTATTAATTAAAGGTGATGCTGAATTTTTAGCAGCCATTACTCCAGTCTTCAGAGTCACCTGATTCTTCTGAAATCATTATGATATGCTGATTTGATGCTCAAGAAACCTCCTCATCATTATCAATGTTAAAAACAATTTTGCTGCTTAATAAAAACACGATAATCATGATATTTAATGAATATAATTTTCAAATAAACAACATTTGTTTAAAGTATTGTGGACCAATGTAAACTGTGAGTTTTGATCTTTTCAATGCCCCCTTGTTGACTAAAAGTAATTCAAAAAATCATATTGACACCAAATGATAGCATTAATGTTTGGGTAAATGGTTAATTGGGTGAATTTATAAAATTTGTCACCATTGTTCTGACTCATTAAACAGGTTTTGCATTATGACAGGCCTTATGGCTTATAGAGAATCTTTGCATGTGTTCATTGGTTTGCACATTCACATAATAAGATCCCATCTACTCTTACTGGCTAAACTGGTACCAGATAAAGCTGGATACGAGTCTCAAGCTGGATAATATGAACAAGTCAACTTCTGAATTGTTGTTGTAGCAACTTTAAAGTTCCAGTGCGTTGAAAGCAAGTGTAAATAAGGCAATGGTTTGCTGTGCTTTTTTTTTGCCTTCTTCAGAGCCATCAGTTTCTTCTGTTGTATATGATAGATAGATCAAAGTGTGTTTTGTTATGGTCAGCTATTTTCTGTTCAAGACAAGAAAGCTCAGACCTCAGTTTGTAGGAGTTTTTGGCAGTCTTCAGGTTGTTTCATACATCAGTGAGCGACACAAACTGCTGATGCTCGGAAAGTTAGTGCATTGTACAAATTATTGTAGAACTGTATTAACTTTTTTGGTATTGCTTTCTGTAGTTCAGCCTCAACCCCCATGGGTATAGTTTGCATGTGCCTCCATACAATAATACAATGCAAAAAGTAACAAAGGATATGAAGACAACATTTACCAAATACACATATTAGATCTTATTGTGCAGAAGCTGAAAAGCTACTTTGAAAACAAGCTTACGTGTTAAGAAACATTGAGCTCATTGTTATGCTAGTCTGTCAAAAATAACTCTGAGCTTACGCTGTTTCCTAAAAGATCCCTTATTGTGTCAAGGGTCCTTTTGCTAATAACCTTCAGCTGGCTGGAAGAGAAAATGTTTTTGCAGGATTCAGGGTGGCAAAGGATAAAAGAGAGAGAAATCAAAACTCTTATTTCCTTCATATCAATTTTGTTCTCATTCTTTTTCTCTATCTTTGTTTCTGCACTGTTGTGTCAATGGCTCTAAACCTGTGTGGGCAACACATTCTCACTCCCAAGTGGTCACATTTGGACTCTTGGTCAAGACCCTTTTGCATCGCTTTTTGATGATCAAGGTGCCCCTTTTTAGTCACTTTTCAACGCGAAGGGTCCTCAGTTGTTTTCAGTTGTTTGGCTTAATGTAATGGTTTGCGTGCATATACATTTATTATATAGTTTAATGTAAGTAGGCCTGAGTGCTGTTCGTCAGCAAAAGGTCAGTTGGAAGACAATACTGGGACAGGAAGAGGCTCTCCTCTGGCCTCCCACACCCCAGCCACAGTGCCTGAGCTCAGGCCAAGGAGCCTAAGCTAGGGGAATAATGAGAGGAAGAGGGGAGGTGAGGCTCAGACACTCAATTACAGCTCAATTACTGTATCCTTTGAGCCAAGAGAGAAAAATGTGAGCACAAAACTGTATTAACAGACGCTCTGTTCTGAAATGTAGTTTCATAGGCATAATTTTTAGGCATTGTAAGTAGGGCTGTATAATTAATCGAAATTCGAATTGCAATTACAATTGCGGGTGTCGCAATTATGTTCAAAGCGGCGATTAACCATTCAAAATTCACTTATGTTATTCTGTGCTTAAGATGGGTTCTTAAGCACATACAGCACACCTAGTTTATAAATCTTTCTTATCTTAAGTGTTTCCTCATTGCTTTAAAGGGATAGTACATTTTAAAATTTTCAGTTTATCAGCTTTTCAGTTTACCCTGGGCATCTAAGATGTAGGTGTCCTTTTTTCTTCATTAGATTTGATTTTGAGATGAACTCAAACGGTTGTAGTCTGTCAGTCAGACGGTATAGGGAGCTTTCTCTATGAGAAGAGAAAAACATGCACAAAAAATCCAAATGAAACCCCACCCCATCATATCGATACATTGCGAAAAAACGAACAGTATTTATATAGTTTTTTACCTCTTGTACACCTCCATGTCCAAATGATCTGAGGGCACTTGTGCATCGGTGCGTGACGCGTGAGCGCTCTGGCGTAGTCTGCGCGTGCGGCGAGAAGCGTATATGTCAGACATAGAGATTTCGGAAGTGTTACCTTTCACTGTGAATATCTAAACATATTTAGACGTAAAGGACATCGCAATGGAAGCCGATGCATGCGCGCCCTCAGCTCATTTGGACATGGTGGTGTACAAGAGGTAAAAAAACTCCGACATAAATACTGCCCGTTTTTTCACACAAACCACACGTTTAGTCTCTGGTATGGTTTAATTAGAATTTTTCTGTGCATGTTTTTTTCCTCCCATAGAGAAAGTTCCCTATACCGACCATTATAGGACAACGGGTTGACTTAAAAATCTCAAAACTGCATCTAAAGTAGAAAAAAGACAACTACACCTTTGATGGCATTATGGTAAGCTGATAAACTTCAAATTTTTGTTTCAAAGTATCAAATAATTTCAAATAATTCTCATCTTATTCCTTGTTCTGCTGTTTCACATCCAGCCATCTGACTCTCGGGCCACAGCCAGGCTAAAACACTCAGCTGATCTCCCTGACTAGTTTAATACCAGCGAGGAGCCCCTGTGCTGCATGCTTATTTATGCCCCTAAGCTGCTGAGCAGAGTTTCAAAGCCAGAGTCGACTATCTCCTGGGCATCTCCCAGGAAGAACATTGTCACTGTGTGGTCAAGATAAGCTTCTTTTGGGGGGATAAACTGCAAATGAATACTGGTTTGGTTGTGTTTGGATAATTTAACAGAGGCTGCATGAAGAAAACCCCCTCAAAGTCGTCCAAACACTTGCGCGCCTTCAAGTCTCTCACAGTAAAGGCCTTGCTGTCCCTTCTGATATGTTTGCATGGAAAAGCTACTTCAAAAACATGTTGTTTTGATACTTTTCCCTCCATAACAGACCCCTTATGTGACCTCTTCTTGCTTTCTCTTAATGTGATCATAATGTGTTTTCCTGCAGCTTGTGTGCCAGCCATGGTTTTTAGAGATATAACAATGTACTGTTCTGAAAAGCCTTTGAGTTTTAATGGGATCTGCCAGTGTGTGGCATTTATTTTTTTCATGGATGGTCGTAAGTATTCATGCACAGGATATCAACACCGCCTGGGTCTCTAGCCCTCCTCTCAACATAACGTCCGCCAGTCACTCAATAACAAAAACAGGCTGTTCTGTGCACACAAACACACACGTCACGCAGCCAGTGATTCTCACACAAGTCTCTTCCAAAAGTCACTCTTAGTGCTGTTAAAGCCATTCCGTTTATATTCTGAAGTAATCCTTCTTTAAACAAAAATATTATTCCTGTGTTAACTTCTCTGTTAATCACTTCAATGAAAACAATGCCAGAAGACCGCTCAAAATTACTGAAATGTTTATTTTGTCTGCATTTTCTGTTTTATTTTTGATATAGTGTTTCAGAATATTTTCCACTGGCAACTTTCCCCGCACAATTCTGCCAGTATACAAATATTACTATTATGGACAAATTAGACTTTTTACTGAAAATATTGAGAAGGATTATTAGATTTACTAAGAATCATTTGACTTGAGAACATTTGCCCCAGTATAAAAGGTTTCTTTATTATTGTATGTAGTGGAACAAATGAACATAAATTTGTTTTTTGTTATCATTCTTATAGCATGATGAGATGTCAACCATATTACTTATGCTGTGTTTATTTAGTCCAATTTACAGTAACTATTTTTGAGTTCAATTTAACTATTATAATTGTTTATTAAAATTGTACCTATATTGTTAATGCAGTTAGACCTACTATATTGTTTAATACCATGTAATGGAACAAAAGAGTTGATGTTGGCTCAGTCTAACTCAATAGAGCTTTAGGTTGAACAAAATCCACATCAAGGTGGTTTAATTGACAGTATTTAATCAAACCTCATTATTAGTACTGTGTTCATTCAGTTACAGTTATGTAATTCTTTTTATTTGACCACTGACCAATGGTAGATGCTGGTAGTGTTTGGGAAGCCTGTTTGAAAATTATTTTATATTGTAAACTCTTCACCTTTAAGTCTCTGATGATTTTGCATTCCTGTTGGTCCAAGTGAGTTCAGTGACCTCTGGCCAGTCATTAAGTCCATTAGATTTGCCCTGACGTTGACCACAAGATTTTGGCATGGGTGGAAACGAGAAAGGGATTGAAAGGCAAGACATAGAGACTGGAGCAGTAATAAACAGAAGGGGTGAACTGAAGTCTAGGTGGTTTGTCTGGTGGCCTGAATGGTAGGTCAGCCGGGGCTCGGTCACTGTCTTTTAGACAGCCTTTGGGGGTCTGTAGAGACATTGCTTATTCCTGATGGCCCCATTACAGTTTGGTTCCTGTTTTCCTCTGCCAGTCCACTCAGCAGAAGTGAACCCATGTAGCATGTACAAATAAACAAGATCACGATCACATCCCCTTAATACAATATTTACAGCCATTTATTTTTTGTTCCTGGTGGTGTTTTTCTTGGGTTTCTAGCACTGCTTGCTGCATTTTAGAGGAAATACCACCCAGATCTTAATAGGATTCAGTTGCATTGGAGAAATGTGCTGCTCATTTTCGCCAAGGTTGTTTGAGACTGTTTTATTTGCATCAACATACTTCAGATGAGAATCAGCCAATGGTTGGAGAGCAAACTACCCTAAACCCTTTCTTATTGCTAGATGATTGGTTTGGGTCTTTACAGTGTCAAGATTAAATTGCCATTATTTTTTGGTCCTTTTTGGTTTTCTCTTCATGGTATTTGTTGTGTACATACTGTAAGCAGAACGTGATGACTTGTGTTGGACAGCTAGAGGAAAGAATAATTAAATGAGAGGAACTCTTCAGATTTTCCATCTGCGAGAGCTGCAGTCTGTATATACTGCTGGATCCAGACTGGAGCTTAACGATGACAGCCGCAACTTCCCAGAGTGTTGGGACAACTTCAGAGGCCAGTGTTTGTTCACCTGCTGGACCTGGATGGCCTGTGACTTCAGATGACTTTGAATCATACTGACCCTCAGCCTAAGCTCTCACCACGTTTGCTAGTATGACTTCCTGAATCATGAAGAACTGTTTCATAGGATTTGCAGACTGTTTATGTAATTAATTTTATTTAATTTTTTTATGTGGCCCAGAGTGAAATAGTGAGTGAAACAGTGAGAGCAAAAGTAGATCCTGTGAGTCATTTTAGAATTAAAATCCCATATTTGAAAATTGTTGAAAATCTGTTTTTACAAAAAGGCTCTTTGTATATATTTCTATAAAATAATAATATCTGACTATCCATTCTGTTTTTATAGTGCATTTATAGTCTTAATAACAGCAGATTACTGTTGTAAACCACGCTATACAGGTTTTGCAGATGAAATTGGAACATTTTGATTTACAAATACAATTAAATACGTAAGATGTCTATTAAACTACTGAACATCTTACAAGGTTAAAATTCAAAATCGTTTCAGACAGCATGTTCCATAGGTTGTGCAGAATCCAGACATCATGCAATGTCCTATTCTTTGAACTTTTGAAAAGTATATTGAGATTATAATGTATTTTTTGACTTCTTTTGATTGTGACTACTTTCTGAAAATTCCCTGTTTATTTTGAAAAGAAGTATGCAGGTTTTCTTGTACCCAGCGGTGTGGACTTGTGCCACAGAAATGCTCATAAACTGCTGTTTGGCCCATTCTGAGGGCATTTTCCATGACCTGCTTTCTAACAGGCACAAAGCCAAGCATCTGTAAGAAAACTTTTGCTTTGCTCAGGGTGTTTCTTTCTCACTTTCTTTCAAAAGCTTCCATTTTTTTCTTATCCAATTTTCTTATCAAATTTAAAGACATTTGTAAAGAAGCCAGTTTCAGTTTCCGTCTTACTGTAAAGTGTTTTATTTTTCTTGCTCAAACAGGTCCCTTCGAATCCTGTGTAGACCTAATAGAGATATCAAAACATTCTTGACTATGTGTTTAGTACTCAGGTTAAGAAAACAAAAACAGAATCTTAAGACAAAACATTGTTAGCCCTCATGGCACGGCAACAGGAAGTGACATGGAGACATAGAGAGTGTGTTTTCAGGAAAAAGTCATCACATGCTCATGTAACCCTTCTCAAGCATGACCCTGACCACATTTTAGCATTTCCTGTCACCTTCAATCTTCATTGGATCTCTCCCCCTCTGCAGTGACATCAACAGGAAGTACCTATGGCTTATTGTTTTTTGGCTAGAGAGCTCTTACTATTTAGGATTGCCTTTATTGCCTTTTATTTGTTTGCAATTAAAAGTATAGCAAAAAAACTAACAAAAAAACAACATCAACCGCACGTTCCAATAATATAATAAAAAAATAAATAATTAGTAAATAATTTTAAATTACAGGAACTTTAGCAAACATAAATTGGCGATTGCATTCCATTTTTTCGAAATGGCTGTAAAGGCATTTATAAAGTAACTAAAGATATATCTTTCGAATAAATGCAGTTCTTTTGAATGTTCTATTCAACAAAGAAAACAAAAACAAAAAAACTGTTTTGAAAGTTAATTAAAGCAGCATTAAATTAAAAAAAAAATTCACTATACTTTTTGAGTGTAAAATAATTCATTCAAAGAAATTTAAGAAATCTTTCAGATGGCATTTTTTTAAAATAGCGTACACACTTCAATTATTTAAAAGTGACATATCATGTAAATCTGACTTTTTCCATGTAAAATGCTATAATCAGGTAATGTTTTTGGTAAGCTAGAAAGGGGATCTCACCCCTTAATCTGCAAGTTTACACCTACAGTGCTGCCATTCTGTTTACAATGGTGTACCAAATCAAAGTTTGCGCTAAGCATGCTAACTGTTCTGTCTTTGGCTGCACTGACCAGCAGAGAACACTATGTGGAGGTTTCAGCCTCAACAGCCTTCACAGACAAAACTGACTGTAACTTGTGAGTTTTTTGTGAGAATTTGATCAAGTAAAGTAAGACATAAAAGAGAATTTAGTTTACTGGCATACCATATAACAGCCGATGCTTTGGATGTGTGCATTTAAAAAAAAAACGTATATCAGAAATGTAAACTAATATGGTTTAAAACGCATGATTTCAGTTCAAAAGACATGGTAATCAAAACCAAACAGTTGTTTATTAGCAGAGTGTTTGAGGAAGGAGCTGAAGAGGCAGTCTATGAGCACAGCCCTATTCCAGAGAAGGGGTGGCAGCAGCTCATTTACATATAAAGAGACATGCTCGAAAACACTGTTTTAGCTTTCACTCAAAATTGTGTAATAAATTAGATATTTTGAGCAAACAAATTGTTGGGGCACCTGAGACTTATATTACATTATTGTAAAAAAGGGGAATATTATGTCTCTTTTAAATGAACCCATTCACGAATGAATCGCATTTTGCAAAGCTCTATATGAAAGCAGTTAGTAGTGTCACCACTCTGGTGTCAGCTGAAGACAATAAGTCTACATTATGTTGTCTCCAGTATGTAAAGCGTGTGTGAATGTAATGCAAAACCTGTATAATTTCCACAGGTCCGTCATTGTCCTTGCAGTTTCAGTGTGTGTTTAGAACAGGCCTCTGCTGCTCGGACAATGCATACACACTGTCATTTTCCACATGATTATGGGGCAAACAGAGTTTAGGGAAATATTTGAAAGGCACGTTCTGTTTTTAGTTTTTTTTAGATATATGGACGACCGCTGAAATGACATGCTAGAGACTCCTCTCCGCCCAGAGCTGAACCCTCCTTTGTTCCACAGCTCACTCCAGCCTCTAAATTACCATTGCTGCTGCCAAGAGGAGATGCAATGCGACATTTCCCCTCCACCACTAACAAGCCTTCTCATGTTGGGAAGACAAAGAACTTTCTGGACACAGTGACAACATTTTGGGAGTTTGGACCAAAGACTCCCTTCTTAAGATGCGACAAGCGAGTAGGTTTGTAATTTATAATGTCTGTGTCTTAAGAGGCTAGTTATCTAGTTAAGACATCAAAGTCTGTGCTGCAATAGCTGCCCTTTACAGTCTTTGATCACCATTATTTGATTATCCAAGTGTTTATCTTCTTGACTTTTTACCCAGGACATCCCAGGACACAGAGTGCTCGGTCTGAACAAGCGGGGTTCTTGAACTTGGACACAAAAAATTTGTTTATTGCATGCAGGGCTGTGCGCTGAGTGCTTGTTTTCTAAGTAGAAAAGTTTGTGTACACAGCCCTTTACGCACCAAAAAAAAAAAGAAAGAAAGAAAAAGCCCAGTCTGGCAACAGCTGGACCAGTACGATCTGACGTGATGGATTGGATGTGGGCTCGCGGGCCTGTGGCGAGGAACCGAGAGCGGAACTAATCTAAAGAAATGATTCCCTCCTCTAAAGCTTCGAAACTCGACACAATCTGGCACTCATTTGACAGCTTGAAGTTGGTAACTCTTAGCCACGGTTACAAATAGCAAGTCAGGAGGAATTTACTGAGTAATAAAGACTTTTTCTCCTCTCCTGAGTTAAAATAATGTTGTTCTGGATATAATCATCTAATTAGGGCAAGAGGCTGCTCTTGGAAAGGCTGAGGATCGCATTTCAAAGGGTCGTGTCTGCCAGCCTCCACACTGATGCTAAGATATCCAATGGTATGGCGGCGCAGTCCTGCGTGTGTGTGACGGGAAAGAGAGAGAGCATTCCTGTGTGCTTGTGTACGGTTGCGTGCGACCGTGTGTCGCTCGCTCCACGAATAGTATGGAAGCCATTGTGCATGCTGGACCCTTATCAGCAGTCCATCTTAATCAGTCCTGCCTTATTTCACTCCGTGTCGGCCCCTAAACTCCCAGTGCCCTCTTCATGGACCCAAAGTGGAACCATGATATCTTTCTTACCAGTTAAAGGGATAGTTCACCTTCAATTGCTGGTCCCCAATGACTTCCATAATGTTAAGAGGGGTGGAGGGGGGGTATATTAATTATATATAAATGAAATGTGTGTAAATGTGTGTAAATATTGACTTATATATAAGTCAATGGGGACCAGCAAGTGAAAGTGAACCGTCTCTTTAAGCGACATCATTTACCCAGTCAACCCAAAGACTTGTTGCATTGAGATCTTTAAATTCTTCCATTCTAGACTTTCTTACTTCACCCAAATATGAAATTGTGCAATTATTTCTTCAAATTCCACAATTTCAATCATTCATTTTTTGGACTTTGTCTCATAAATTTGGAACACAAAAAAAGATATTATGATGCAGCTGGAAAACTAAAATAATTATTACTAATACACACACACACACACACACACACATATATATATATATATATATATATATATATGTGTATACTAATAAAAAAAAGCTCTTTATAATTCAACAGGTGAAATGTAAATGCACTGAAGAGGCTCTTCAGAGCAACTTATCTTTTACAAAGAAAGAAGAAAGTCACATGGTGACCTAGGTTGGATAGCAGCAGAAATCCTTATTTTATCAGAAGTAAAAAGAGAAAGTACACTGATCCCAGTGCTGCATTGTGGGTAATTACAGACTCCCATGTGGATATTACTAGGTTCCAGTGATGTGCCTGCAGCGTGCATGGCGACTTTCCCACTGCAGTTTTGAACAGGGTAAACTGAAAACTTTGGTAAAGGTTGACGGGTTTAGTGGAAGTTTAAAATAAGACTTAACCTTTGCTACCATTCCAGTGCTTTTTGTTTTAGTTTGTATAAGTATGCACTGCAGTTCAGCCACGAATATGCACTCCAAATAGGCATTATTTTCTTGTCCGTTTCGCTTCAGCTATTCCAAACATGAGGCAAGCACAATTAACAACAAAGGTTTGGTCTTTCTAGTTCTGTCGTCACATCAGGGTAATATGTTGGAGAGGGCAGTAGAGGAAAGGGGTGATAAGTTCAGAAATGTGAGGTGTTGAGCAGCTCTCTTGGCTGATCCAAGCACAGTATGAACAGATTAACACGCAGAGTGAGCAGAATTATAGCTAGCTGGTGAGCGGTGTAGTCTGAAACAGATGTAAGCTATGATAGGCCTCTAAACTCCCACTGCTAAAGTGGAGCTGTGATGTCTTTTTTACCCATTAAAGGTGCACCATTTCAGCTTCAAGCTGGAGTTGTTTACAGAGCACTGTATCTTGCAGGCTTCCTGAAAATTGTGTAGTTATTTATTTTTGAAATATTGATTGATTTGAAAATGTAATTCAACAGAAATGAAATTCAAAATATTGATTAAATACTAATAGTATTTAATATTATAGAAATTTTATTTTATA
>JAUCNO010000318.1:8185922-8206379 GCA_032353835.1 Enteromius viviparus
TAATTTATGCCACCCCCAAAATGATCACATAATCATCCTGGCCACCCCACAGAAAATTTCCTGGCTCCGCCACTGATATTACTAGAATGTTGTTAGCATATTTCTAGCCTGATTAGTGTGTTACTAGCATGACTCAAGTATGATTAGCATGTTAATAACATGTTGCTAGCATGATTAGTGTGTTTGTAGCATTAGCAGCGCGTTATTAGCACGTTGCTAATGTTAGAATGGGTTAGAAATAGTACATAGAAGGGAAGTTTGATTGATTCCGATGTTCTGCTTATGTTCATGTTAAATAAATAGCAGATACATTATTGAGTTAATTTAATTCTTAATTGTTCTTAGTAATAATAATCATCATCATCAATATGTTGCATCTAATAACTATTTCTAAATGAATAACTGTTTCATTTTATTATATTACATATTTTAATGTTTGTAATGTTTTAAAAGAAGTTTCTTATGCACACTAAGGCTGCATTTCCAAAAGAAATACAGTAATATTATATAATATTACTTAAAATGATATTATATTAGTTAATTATATTATTTTTTTATTTGTTTATATTTAATAATGCAAGTTATTTATTTGATATGCTGAACTTTCAGCAGCCGTAAGTTCAGTTGTGAACACGATTTTCTTTTAATTTATCAGTTTTAAAAAATCAGCAAATCAGTGTTAACAGCTTGTAATAGCTAATAATATTTTAATAATATTAGTATTTATTCTGCTTATTTTTTGTAGAATAGAAAGTTTAAAAGAACAGATTTTATTAAAAATAGAAATCTATTGCAATATTTAAATATCTTTACTGGTACTTCTGACAATTTAATGCATTGTTGGTATTCATTTCTATTAATATTATTATTTCTATATGGTAATTTATATGGATGTGTAGAGTACATCATTATTTTTTTAATTTTTGACGTTTGACAAAATTGCTCAAATGATTTGCGTTTTGTGGCTCTGCGTTAACCTATTAGCATTCATAAGCTGAACAAAATGTCTAACTGCACGTGTGACTATGTAGCTAAGTTACTGAGCAATCCTTTGGCTTGCTCATACTGTTGTAAGAATTTGAGGCATGGGAATTTTGAAACTGTGTCGTGTAATATTACATTGTGGTTAGCATCTAAATACGGAATTAGCTTTGAAGTTCTTGTTCTCGTTTTCTATATCACAAGACAGCAGATCTAAAGTCAGCATCTGGTTCCAATTTAGTTGCGTAAAGGGCTTGGTTTAATGTCTGTTGAATCATTGGAGCGAAGTTCTGAAGGTGTTTTTAGTAAAGTGTCTCTACTCAAAATGGTGCTCACTGTAGGAATGTCATTAATGAGCAGGTCCAGAAATCGGAAAGAAGAGTCATGAGAGACTTTGAAGTTGTTGTTGTTTTTTAAATACTTAAGCACAGTATCATCACACCATTATGTTGTTTAAAATATGGATGTATGAACTTTCCCATGCAGTAACAACAAAGCTTTCAAGCATCAAAAAGGATAGAAAAGCTTTATAAAAGTGGTCCATATGAATCATGCACTATATTCAAAGTATCCTGAAGCTATACAATAAGGCACAGATCTTTAAATAAGTCATAATTTATATAAATATTTTATCATCCACCTTACTTTGCTTATGAGAAAAATAGCTCTGATTATTTTTGAACGAAACATTCTATTGATTTAGAACTTGAAAAAATCACTTGAGCTGTTTCCAAGCTTTTCTGGTTTTGGAATTCAACTCCCTGATGCAATAATTTGGACATGTATGTTAATACTAACAATACACTGGTAAGTTTTATTTTAGTTAATCACCTATATTATCACCTAACTGAACTTTTCACCCAAAAATGAAAATCCTGTCGTCATTTTTTCACTCTCTGAAGTTATTTCTTTTGTGGAACTTTAGACAAGATATTTTAAAGAATGTAGCTATCAAGATTGATATATTTTTTTTAAATCAAGATTAGGTATCCCTATTGTTTAAACTGAATGGTTATCAAATAGAAAAATGTGTCCAGAAATTCACACAGATTTGGAACAACTTGTGGATGAGCAAATTAATTTTATTTTTGGGTTTTTAAACCTAAATGTAAGTGTCTTAAAAATAAAGTTATACAAGATTCAACAATTGCTTTTAATTTGAAATTGGTTCAATTAACTTGATTCTTTAAAGTAATGGAAAAAGATGAATAAGTCAGTGTAATACAGTGTAATGTAATATATGCTATACTGTTGGACAGTCAGTTGTTTACCATTAAAAACAACAGACAAACTGATTATGTATTAACAAATGGGATGCACAGTTTACATTCACAAAACCATTTCCTTGTCTAATGAGCACATATTTGTTAGACACTAATGGAAGCTGGCTGGCTGGTGGAGGATGAGGAAGGTTAGATGTTGTGCTAGTGATGATGGGACACATCCCCTCCCAGTGTTTGGGTTCCAGCGTGTCCCCAGAGGCGTCTGACGTCCCGTGGCGCTCTCTTATCTTAATGAGCATTAACCACCATTGCTCTATTTCAAAGGGAGAGACGGCGATGAAGAAAAGAGAGTGAGAGAGTGGAAGGGAGCAGCAGGGAGAGCCTCAGTTGGAGAATTCCTGACAGCTGATAAGAGGAAGTAGGAGATCCAGTTTACTGCACAGATAGGGCAGGAATGTGCTGCCAGATGATGACTCTGCCCGTGACTGCACCGCTGCCCGTATCATGCCCTGCCAAGAGCCATCAACGCTGCTTCTCTCTCCCTCTCTTATTGTCAGGATGAGGGCTGTTATTATCCTGCGTATCTGTTATGGAGCATCATAAACCCATTTAGTTTATGGCTGCAGATTGAGAATATCAGGAATCTGACTCTGACAGTGCTGGCGGGCAAAGAGAGAGAGAGAAAAAGTCATATTTCATTCAGTACTGAAAAGTATTATAGTAGTACAGAGTAAAAAATATATATATTATTTTATAAATTTATTGTGTTTTTTAGTAGTGCAGAGTAATACATACATACATCTTCTTCCACTTCTCTGGGCCCGGGTTGCGGGGGCAGCAGTGTTAGCAGGGACACCCAGACCCTCTCCATATACACTTCCTTTAGCTTATTCAGGGGAATACCGAGGCTTTCCCAGGCCAGCCGAGAGACATAGTCCCTCCAGAGTATCCTAGGTCTTCCCCAGAGCCTCCTCCCCAGGGGGACGTACAACACAGATGCCCAAACAACCTCAGCTGGCCTCTCTCGATATGGAGGAGCAGTGAGTCTACTCCGAGCTCCCCCCGAGTGACAGAACTCCTCACCTTATCTTTAAAGCAGTGCCCAGCAACACTACGGAGGAAACCAGATCCAGGGCGTGGTTGTCGTCACGACAGGCACCGGAGACTTTGTGCCCACAGCTCCGAACAGCCGCATTGACAATGGAGGTGGAGAACATAGTCCATTTGGACTCAATGTCTCCAACCTCCCTCGGGATCCGGTTAAAGCCCTGCCAGAGGTGGAAGTTGAAGACCTCCCTGAGGTCATGGACATGACATGGGCCATGGACACATGCACAGAACTCCCAACAACAGAATACCACTCAGGTTCAGACCAGGGGGGACATTCCTCACCATGGATGCGTTGAAGTTCCCCAGTTGGACCACTTTACAGCACCCCTCCCAGAGACCAATGTGCTAGCATTATTATTGTTGTTATTATTAATAATAACAACAACGTAAATAATGATTATGTTTTAACAGTTGGAATCATTTTTGATGATGATTATTATGAATAGTTATTTTCATAATCACATGTTGTTTATATTTTTATTATAAAGTAATAGGTAAGTGCATAATAATATTTAATTATAAATGAATAATTAATTACTTATTGTAATAAAATAATGAACAGTTAAATAATTAATAAAATATTAAATAATTAAAATAATAATCACTATCGATTTCTGCAAAAATATTGTTTTTACTACTGCTTATAATAATAATTATTATTATTTTATTGTAAATAGTAATTACTTAATAGTTATTTTAGGTAGTGATAATGTTAAATATTAAGTAAATATTATTATAAATATTACTTTTTGTTTTATATATATATATATATAATAAACTTTCTTTTATGCATGCTAAATTGCAGGCTGATGCAGATTGGTGTTTGTTTGAAGTGGCCAATTATGTGCTTTGAAATTACTCATTATTAGTCTCCTTGTTCGGATGCTGTCTTTGCAGCCTGCATACAGTAGTTATGTCTTTAAAGCAGCTTACTAGGGTTTGGAACAGAGCTTACGCTATGTTAACCCTGATTTGTGCTGAATATCCCTTATAGCCTCTAAGTACCAAATCAAAATTGACTGGACCAAGCGTCTCCTGCAAAACAAACCCGTTATTTCAGATACATCAGCTCTCTGTGCATTATTCAGCTTTTAGCATTACAATGGCCGTGTCAGGCAGAGAAATACAATCCTTGTCAGACAGTGTGGAAGTGTGCCAGCCAAACACAAAGAGCATTTCAACAGTGTGGTCTGGGCCACAAGCCTTTTTAAATTAATTATAGATCAGTATGGACACTGTGACATGGTGAATGGGGAACGGGGCAGTGGTGCAGACAGCACTGCATGCTAAGATTGGGTTAGTGCTAGCAGGGCCAGTATAAGGAAAAGGAGATGGAACTCTTAAAGGAATATGAATGGAAAGAAATTGTGACGGCCAGCATGGAGCCATTGATCTATAATCAACTTTTTGAAAGAGTTTGTTAGAGGGCATATAATGCACTACACACCAAACGGACTTTGTTACTAGATTTGGTCTTCTGTGCCGTTCAATGTTTGCTCACCCCATTCCTCTTCTATTCTTTTTTTGTTTATGGAATTTCATAGATTTCATTGTACATGCCTCATTCATTGGAAAAGAGTGGGTTAAACAACACCGTTTTGGCAGGGACCTTAGTGTGCCCATTTCTCTGAGAACAAGTACAGAAGAACAGAGAGAATAAAACCTGCTTGTGTTTTAGATTATACTGTCTTGTCTTTCTTATGAATATCGATAATATCTGTCCTATGTTTTACTGCATTTACATCTGACCATCAAAGAACGTCTGTGATTGTAAAGCTGTAATCAGTCAGAAAACGTTATCATATCCATCTTCTAAACTTAAGGTTTTACTTTAAATTGTCAGTGAGGTTCAAAGCCAAGATCTGTGGCTGTACTGTTGTCTCAGTGTTTTGCAGCACATTAAACCAGTGTGAAATATTTTGGAAATTAAATATACCAACATGATTTATGCATATTAGGATTTGTAAACATTTTTTTGTTGCTGCATTTTGTGTTGATTGATGGCAGTAATATTATTTTAATCCATTTTGCTTAAAAATATTTCCCAAAAAGTGGCTTTGACGAAGTTCTTTGAAGCAAGCGCAAACTTTCTCTGGAACCTATTTGTTTTTTGCTCCATCTTCCAACAAAACAATCAAAACTGAAAAAAAAAAATAAGGGAGTTGGTTACATTTGGCAGACCTTATTAACTTTACGCTTGTTGTATGACATGAATGACATGATTAAAACCAGCACGTTTTCTCCCAGCATGCATTTGTTTACCCCGATCTGATAAGTTAGCTGCCCAGTCTCGCATCTGATCAGATTCAAAGGATGCAGATATTTAAAGCAAGTAAGCATTATAGCAATCATGCATCTTCCTCTTCTGTATTCAATCCCGCGAAGAGATCTGATTACAGCTTCCTTTGTAATGCATATGAACAAACTTACTTCCACCGTTACTGTGTCCAAAACAATTCAACGGTCAGTTCAAAAGAGTGCATCAAGGTCTCGCTGGCTTTCCTTGAGATGGGAACGTGAGCTTTGTCACCGTGGCAGGATGGAAAAGAGTCTGTAGCCAAGGGTCACGTTACAAAGCCATCACCGCTGACCTCTCTCCTCCTCCAGCAAAAGGAAACAGGAGGACACATGGGCAGCAGGCTAGTTGTCAACCCCTGAACTGAACTTGACCCCGATTTTCACATCCAGCTCTGTAACGTGGAGCCAGGCACGTTCGCTCGCTCTTAAATGACGCCACTTTGAGTACACTTATTTATTCTAGTCATTTCTAGCTAATTGCGCAAGAGGAAACTTATTATGATGTATTATCATTAGCTGTGCTGTGATGATGCAACAAAGACTGGCGACATGGCAAAGGATCTTATCTCTGTGTCTATTTTTGTGTCTGAGCATCTCCGACAATCTGCGAACAATGGCGTTGGATGCGTTTGGTAGAGTTTTCCATGAATTATCTCCCCCATTGCCCTGATGATAGCGCAGAGACTGGCGTCTGAGTCGGCGATGGCTGTCAGGAGCAGTATCTCTCTCGTTCTATCTCTCTTATTCTGTGCAGCAGAGCGTGGCATTATGGAGGCGGTCTGTCCGGGGGGTGGGGAACCCTTTGTCGTGAGAAAAAAGTACAGAGTCAGTCGCTAGCCTGTGTGAGTGTGTGTGTTTCAGAATGAAGACAAGATGGCACCGGCGGGAGGGCAGAGCAGACTGGAGCCAGCAGGGAGAGGCCAGCGGAATTATCACTAGCCCTGTGCGCTCTGGTGACGCGATGAGCCTTTATCTCCATCGTCATCGGCCTCTTTGTCTGGCCGCTGAGTCATTGCCTGGCCCGCTCCTGGCCCAGAGAGGCAGGGTGAGCCGCCGTTAACAGGGCTGATCTTATGATCTTGATGGGTGCAGCAGGAGGACATCTCGCCCGTGGCCCAATCATGCATGCCCACTCCTTAAAAGGCAGCATAGAAGCTTGAGCAACATCTTTGCACTACCCTTAAACTATCCTTGAGGAATATTCATGGTTGGCCAACCCTATCCAAAGACACTTGCAGAGACGAGTGACATCTCGCTTTGAGTTGGTCAGACAGGCGACAAGTGTCATATCATAGTTTGAAATGCAAACCAACATGTTACTACTGTGATTTATATCATATTTATGCATTTGGCAGGCATGATTGGTCTTTCAAAAAGGCCACTTATACTCACCAAGGCTGCACTTATGTGATCAAAAAGATATAGTCAAACAGCATTATTGTGAAATATTTTTTTATATTGTGTTTGTTTTAATATATATTAAAATGTAATTTATTCCTGTGACGGTGTAGCTGAATTTCCAGTAGTCATTTCTCCAGTCTTAAGTGTCACGGCATCCTTCAGAAATCATTGTTAATATGCAGATTTACTACTACTTATTATTATAAATGTTAAAAATGGTAGTGTTGCTTAATATTGGAATGTGGGATTGTTTAAATAAAACATTCCTAAGAACAGCATTTCTTTTTAAATATAAATATATTCAAAATATTTGACTTTGCTTACAAAAAAATAAATACGTTTTTATATTTTCAAAAATATTTGGAAAATATTTTCTTATTCTGCATAGTCTATAAGCTTATAGAATTATGTAATAACTATGTCGTTATACAAATTTGTGTCCTCATAAACCACATAAACATCGCACACACACACACACAGACCTCGAGAACCAATATTTTTGTTTTTGTTTAAATTATCTTAAAATCTAGATTTAATCAGATTTTGTAAGTTTCAGATTGCACTTTTTTTTATATTAGTGTAACATCTCTGTCTGAACATAGTGATAAATGACTTACAAAATGACAATGGAGTCCTAAAATCAGATTAAAAAACAAGTGAGATTAATGTGCAGTGTGAACAAAGCCTACTTTTCATTGTCTCCTATTTTAAATCCACCTCCCAACAAACTGTTCTGAACTGTTGTGTCCCGTCTCACCTGTGTCTTCCCATTAATCTATATTTTGCTGGTAGAAGTATGACTGAAGGTGCAAAGGGTCTCAGTGCATGGTTAACTTCTTTAATCATTTGTTTGCTTTTAATTGTATTTTAATCTATTTGACCTTGTACGCTTGGCTTGACTGCTTCTCCATAAACACTAATAAACTAGGTTGAGCAATCATATCAGTCTTCTGTCAAGGTCTCCCGTTTTTATTGTTATAGGCAAGCTGTGTGTATTTAGGCGAAGGTGAGGCTGGAGAGTAAAATCAAAATGGTCTTTCTTCAGATCAAGCAGAAATTTGTGGTGAACACCCCGTTACTATGTATGCAAACAAAAAAAAGCAGGTGGTGAGTGTGTTGGGGCTTTACTGTGGATTAACCAGTCTGGACTGGTACAGTCATTAAACCGCTCCTGAAATCCTTGTCATTTTAAGGCGAAAGAGGAAAAAGATTGCTTTGGAATCTGCTTGAAGTATTTAGTTTTTAGTTGTCAGGTTTGTGGTTGTGAATTTCCTGAGTGAAATATTTGCTTGTGTTGCCTAACAACAGTTTTCAACTGTCTTTTTTTTTCGGGCGGTTTTAACTGGACGATGATTTGGATCCTGTAATGTTTTGGTGGTAGTTGTTTGGAATGACTTTTCCTTTCTTGGGCGGACCACCTCGGAGAGGAACTTGTTAAAAGATATTGAATTAAAACAGATTCTTTAGAATAAACAAACTGTGGGCTCTTTGTATTGAATGTACCATGGTTAGCTTCTCCATTCAGAACCCATTCTATGTTTGACGAGTTGATCCGGTGCCATGACGGGAAGGAATGCTGCAGACCACACCATGTGGAGTAGAGGACTGTGTGAGGAGAGTTAATGAATGAAATTAAAGATCTCAAAGCCATGGCCAATGACTATTAGCAGAGGGTCTTCTTTGCTGTGGCTTGTCTTAGAATATTTAGCAGATAATTGGATAACAGTCATTTTCATTAACACAGACCACACTATGTGTACTTTACAAAGATAGAGGTACTACTATATATAGATCTGCATGGTTTTTTTACTCTAAAATATGTATAAGTATTTTCCATTTTCTTCTAAGACTACCCCTTCTCTGTCTCCTCCCCCCATTCCCAACCCCCTGCCAGACGGCGTGACACCTGAGAGCTATGATGCTGTTATTCCACCTCACCCTCCCGAACGCAGAAGACCGTATTTCAGGGGAGCCCCCTGTTTCCTCCGCCCCCTACTCAGGCTCTGTTCAGTGTCTGTCTGTCTGTTCCAGGTCAGCAAAAATAAGCAAGAGCACAAAAGAAACCGCCGCCAGTCCTTAGGCGATGACTGTGAGGTAGAGCGTCAGAGAGGGAGAGACTGAAAGAGAAAGAAAGACTTGGAGCCAAGTAGGAGAAGAAAAAACTGAGGTGACAGTGGTATGAGCTACATTCACGCATAGCCTGATGTGCTTATAAAGGGGAAAAAATAATCTCATAATTCAAAGTTATAATGCTGAAAGAAACTGATAATACATTTTTACAAAGCAAGTAACACACTAATTAAACATGAAATTTCATAAACAGTATTTTTAGTAATACTTTATTTTATAGTCATGTCTATTAGTTGCTTATTAGCGTGCATATTACTAGAATATTAGCCAATACCAAAACTTAAAATTATGAATTTATTAAAGAAAACTCATAATTAAAAATACACAAGTGTTACCTATTCTAAAGTGTTACCGTATTTTCTTTTAAACATACTTTAATTTGTGAACCCTTAGAAGTTTCTATATTTCTGCATAAATATGATCTAAAACATAATCAGATTTCTGCACAAGCCATGCAAGTAGACAAAAAGAATGAATCAAATGAATGAGAAAACAATAAGTTCCCTGTTATTTATTTATCTGTTCAGAGGATTTTTCAATTAGTGGGATAAGGTGTCATCAGGTGTCAGTGTCTTCTTTAACAGTTGCAGTTGCGCTATTAACATGCTAACCATGAGGCTGTTGGTGCTTAAAGTGCCTTCCCTGTATTATTTGAAAAACAGGAATCATGTTTGTGAGAGTGTATTATGCCTCAGATAAAGGAGATCTCTGAGAACCTCGAGTTGCTGTTGCTCATTAGGCTGGAAAAGGTTAAAAACCATCTCCACAAATACACAGTCATACAGATTGTGTACAAATGCAGGGATTTGTTATCCTGTGAAGAAAAAAAAACATTGCTGCCTTTTTGCAGTTTGCTAAAGATCATGTGGACAAACCAGAGTACTACTGGAAAAAATGTTTTGTGGACAGATGAGACCAACTTGGAAGTTTTTGGTTTAAATGAGAGGCGTTGTGTTTAGATAAAGAAAAACACTGCCTTCCAACATAGGAACCTTAACCCATCAGTGAAACATGATGGTGGTGGTAGTATCATGGTTTGGGCCTGTTTTGCTGCATCTGAGCCAGGACCGATAGAACAGTGAATTCTTATACCAGCAAATTATAAAAGGAAAATGTCAGGACATCTGTCCGAAAACTGAATCTTAAAAGAAGGTGGGTCATGTAGCCAGACAACAACTTCAAGCATAAAAATAATTTTCAATGGACCAGATACCATGAAAAAAGACTTATACATTTGCACAACTGATATATAACATGGGATCATTTTTTCAATAAACAAATGACAATGACAAAAGAAAATATTTTTTTCTCAATTGCTTGATCACTTTTTCTGCTAGCAGGCTTTGTGTGAAAATCTGACGATCTTCTGGGTTATATTTATGCATAAATATAGAAAATTCTAAAGGGTTCACTGATTTTCAAGCAGCATTGTATGTTTTCTTATTTTCTTACACAATTTGTCATTAAACTTAAAAAGTGTCTTATTTTATCATTTAATTTAGAGATACTTCATATCTTTTGTGGTTATTTGCATATTTATTTCATTAGCTGTATTTACCATATTGCTATATTTTGTTCTTCAATCTGCCTAAGCATGGAAAGTGTGAGTGAACCTGTGTTACTGATGTTGTGTTTAAATTTTTGAGGCTGTTTACACACACACACACACACACACACACACACACACACACACACACACACACAAGGTTGTTGTAGTTATATTTGAAGCAGATGTGGGTTTAGTCCAAAGCTGAGCCAAAGCGTTCTTGCTGTGTTATTGGTTGCCAATCTTCTGGCATGTTTGGCATATCAGCAGCTCTTTGCAGGCATGATGATCAATTGTGATAGTATGAGGTATCTAGGGCTGGGAGAGAATTTAAGGCATTGGGAACATGGCATATTTTGCATTGTAGAGATCAAATAAAATAAGAAAGATGATTTGAAGTGATAGTTTACCTAGAAAAAAATTTACAATTCCGAGTTATAAAGTCTGAATTGTGACTTTATAACTCACAATTGTGTGATTATAAAGTCACAATGCGGACTTTTATTTCTTAGAATTGTGAGATGTAAACACGCAAATCTGAGTTATAAAGTCAGAATTGCAAGATATAAAGTGACAATTTAGAGACAAAAAATCTGAAAAGCATGATGGGACATTTGCAAAAGTTATAAAGAATTGGGACTTCATATCATGGAATTCCAAGATATAAACTGTGTGATATAAAGTCGCAATTCTGACTTTTTTTCTCTGAATTGTGAGATATAAACTCACATTTGAAAGTCATTAAGTCCAATTTTGAGTGAAAAAAAAGACTGATATGTTGACAGAATTGTCAGTTAATATTTCACAATGGTGACTTTTTAACTCGCAATTCTGACTTTTAACTCGCAAATTCTGACTTTATAATTTGCAATTTATAATTCGCAATTTTGACTTTATAACTCGCAATTCTGACTTTATTATTTGCAATTTAGAATTCACACTTCTGACTTTATAACTCGCAATTCTGACTTCAGAATTTGCAATTTAGAATTCGCAATTTTGACTATAATTCTCAATTCTGACTTTATAATTCGCAATTGAGAATAAGCAATTCTGACTTTATAACTTGCAATTCTGACTTTATAACTCGTAATTCTGACTTTTTTAACTCGCAATTCTGACTTTATAATTTGCAATTTATAATTCGCAATTCTGACTTTACATCTCGCAATTCTAACTTTATAATTCACAATTTATAATTTGCATTTCTGATTTATAACTTGCAATTCTGACTTTATAATTAGCAATTTATAATTCTCAATCCTGACTTTATAACTCGCAAATATGACTTTATAATTCGCAATTCATAATTTGCAATTATGACTTTACATCTTGCAATTATGACTTTATAACTATATAAAGAAAATAAGTCAGAATTGTGAGTTTGTATCATGCAATTCTGAGAAAAAAGGTTAGAATTGTGAGATAAAATGTTGTTTTTATCATCAATGTCTTCCATAGTAGGAAAATAAAATGCTATAGAAGTCAGTTGTGACCCAAAACAGCCTAGTTACAAACTTTCTTTAAAAAATCTTCCTTTGTGTTTGGTTGAACAAAGAAATTCATACAGGTTTGGAACTACTTGAGGATGAGTAAATGATCACAGATTTTAATTAATTAAATTATAGTTTAAATTTATGATGGATTAATTTATTTATAATTATTTTAGTCATTAAATTTTTTTAATTATAAAAAAACAATAAAAAAAGTATTAATTTTAGTATTTTTTAGTACTTTGATACTTATTGGTTAATAAATAAGGAACTTTAACTTAGCAAAATTTTCCGCTTTTAACACCTATGAATATAGCTAGTCATCGAGGTCACGTCTCTTCCTGGGTCTGACCAGCCGGCCACGTCTGCATCTCTTCCCCTGCTCCCCATGCAGATGCGGCCCACTGATACATTTCACTCTCACCAGGCAATTAGGCAGCTCTGCCCTTTGCTGTGAAAAGAGCGAGGGAGAGAAGAAAAGAGAAGAGATTAGGGCTGGGAGGAGAAGCGGTCAGGGGAGGGCAGGGTGCAGTCAGAGTGTCTACTTCCCCAGGCCCTGGTCCATTCTCTTGGCTGCCACGGCCCCGACGCCGCCACTGCCTTTCTTATCAGCCTGCTCAGCTCAGCACAGAGCAGCTCAGCGCAGCGGCGGCTCAAACAAGAAGCTGTTTATCTGAGCTCAGCCTTGTATCTACACTCTGGCTCCAGTCAAATCTGCCTGGCCAGACCAGCTCCCAAAAAACACAGTCTGCAGGGGTAAAAAGAGACAGAAAGAGGTTACAGAAGGATAAATCAATAGAGAAGCACCCTCTGTCTCCCACAGTCACTGTACACACGGTTCTTGTCTTTATTATATTCTGTTCTGTCACACGACATGCATTTCGTCATCGTTTCCTTTGAGACATTTGGGAACTTTGAGGTTTTTCCACAACGCTGGCATGTTTGGATGTAAAAAAACTAAGCACGCATGTATGTTTCTCTTTAGCTTTGATCTGTTGTGTATTTGATTATTTGCTGTAAGGTTTTATTTTTAACTGAAACCAAATCTAAAAATACAGAGAATTGAAAACCAATTGACAGTCAAAATTTACAGTTTATTAGGATTAGGACTGTAAATGTCTTTAGCGATTAAAAAAAAACAAACATTAAAATGTCTTACTTTACACCACCATTCTGTGGTTAGTCTTATTTACAACAGCAAAATTTATGCTAAATATTGTTTTAGTTTTTTTATGTTTGTAGTTTTATTTAAATATGATAACCCTGATTCAAATAATCAAAAAGATCAAAACTAAAGAGCTACATGGATGTAGTATGCATAGTTTAAAAAAAGCCCTCCCCATTAGGTGAAGAAATAAACATAAATGTTTAAAGCTCAAAATGGTTCAGAACAAAATATAAATGCTTAAAAGTGTAATACAAAATGCTGATATTTACTATCATTATTTGCTTGTATTTATGATTGTAGGTATTATTCAAAGTTATCTTGAGAGGAGGACACCATGTAGAGGACAATATGAGTACATGTAATAAGACTGTCAGTCTTAAACTGACTTGTGTGAGTGTATTATTTTAATAATGTACCCCAATAAGCTCTGAGATCTTTCTATGGGCCTCAGATGCCTTTAGCTTTGCATTCCTGAGACTGTTGTAAAAAAGTGCCTCTTGATTCCTCTACTCTCTGGCATTCTGAAAGATATGCCAGCAGACAGATATGCTTCAACTGTTTGCTGTTTCCACATTCATTTAATAAACAAGCAGATATAGAGGAACACAGAGACTGACAAGTTATTTGATTGGTTGATACAGAGGAAAGACAGTCTCACCAACAGGGAGGCTTGGACTCATAAATGAAAGCACACTTTAGGCTTCTTTTTTGCATGATTGACAGCTGTTTCAGGACATGGTCACATGTGTTTTCAACTACTTCTGGATATAGTTTGAGCGATGCAATCACAAAACATTTTTGGACCTCATTTACACCTCTATTTTCAAATCCTGTGGTTCGACAAAACATATTTCCAACATGATAGAGCAACTTTTAGTGACAGTTCACGGATATTGGAATTCTGAACCATCACAATACTATGGAGCCCGTAGTGGAAAAAATGTGGGGTCGGAGGAAAAAAGCAATTTTCTCTTGCAAAGATATTTGCATTCCCCCGAGAAAGTTTGGGTTCTCTTGCAAAGATATTTGTTTTACCATGCAAAACATTTGCAGTCTCACATGTATCAAGAACACACTTATCACAAGAGAACACAAGAAGTTTTGCGAGGGAATGCAAACTGTTTGCAAGAGGATGCAAATATTTGCGTGAGAGAACACAAATATCTGTAAGAGAATGCAAAATTTTTCAGGGGAACGCAAAGGTTTTACAAGAGAACGCAAAATATTTGAAAAACATTTTTTCCTTCAACCCTGAATTTTTTCCACCCACCCCCAATTTTTTCCTCCACCACCTTAAGGGTGGTGTATACATACCTTTATCACCATAAAAATTAAAAGGTGCCAGGGTTCACATATTAAACCTTTGTTTTAGCACCACTCAGGGGGACATTTTGTCTTTGAAACTGCGGTAAAACATGTAGAAAGGGATGGAAAAACGGTATTGCATAAAATGTGCAGAGTTACATATTTTTTTGAGACAAGGTTGTTACCCTTCCCCAAAAGTTTATGCATATTTATGGACCTAAAACATTTAGTAAATGTCTTGGCAAATAATGTTTAATTAACCTAAGAAAATTTTACACTAGAAAAAATGTGTGACGGAATTTTGTATAACACTTTCATTTATAAATTGCTAGTAAATTTCAATCTGAATCAAGTGAAACTTTTAAGTAGAATGACTTGTAGAACATACTCCCACTAATCTTTATTTCCAACAGACGCACATTTTTTAGCTGCTGACTTTGCTGAATGTGGGATTGCAAATCCACAATGCTGTAAAATTTTGTGACTTTAGCAATGCTTTCAAAGAACCTAGTGAACCCAGTGTAGGTCATGAAGAGGATTATATGTGGCTACAAACTCATTTTGAGTGTATGTTGGACTTTGGATGCATGTCAAGATAAAAAAGAAGTTTATGTTTATGTGTGTGTATGGACCTTAACTGACTCTCAGCAGGAGCCTCGTTTCTGTAATGTTTATTTTATATGCCTCAGTTACTAATGTCTCATATACATATTCATATTCTGCACGCCAATATTTTTTTTGCCTCAAACGTCAGCTTCAACATTCAATTTCATCTGATTTTTCAACAGCTGACAAAAAAAGCTTTTCATTCACAGAATCAGGTATCCATAATCTATAGCTAACATCTCCAAGGCGCCTTGGCAAACCTTAGCAATCACACTGAGAGAGCAGTGATCTTATGTTTACTTAGTCAAGTTCAAGAGCCAGCAGCAGTCATTAAACAGTGGGCAGGATAGAGATGTACTGATTGTCTCCCTGCTGATAATCATGGGACGGAAATGACTCAGTTTGTGTTTACCAAGCGCCATAACACGTCTGAGAGCCTGCATGCATAATGACTGATTATTCAAATGATGACAGAGACATCTCTAGAACAGGCTTTGGTCTTACTCTGACCAAAGGACAGATATTAGAAATCTTCATTAAAGTGAATTTCCAGGTAAGGCTGTAAATCTGCTGATATCTGCACTGCTTCCCTGTTTTGAATTTGCTAAAGTTCAAGCTTGTCTTTAATCCTTGACCTTCATATTTCCCAGAAGTCTTGGTCCTCAGAGGGAGCTTAATTATTTTCTTCTGGATGCTGCATAAATAGCCCAGTGGGTAGATCTGACTTCTACCCACTGGATCCAGGCGTATTTTTACCGCTGGTTTGGGAAATGCAAATCCACAATCACACAGAAGAGCATGGTTCTAATTACCATCCTAAGATTGCAGTCTTTTAGGGCCAGTCTCTCTCTTTCTCTCTGTCTTGTCTCATCAGGGTAAGGATAGTGGTTCTGTGCTTCTGACCCAATTTGTGTGCTCTCAGCTTGCCTTCAGCTGTAATTGTAAGTCTCTCCTTACACAGTGGTGTCTGTTCAGAGATACTTGAGACACATTCCTCACTTTTACCATAGGTTTTGTGGGGGAAAAAACACTTTATTATTTATCAGATTATTTATCATGAATGTAACACTGTGTTTAGGGCCAATAAGATTTTTTGCAAGGTTGAATTTATTTGATGCAATAAAAAAAAGTTATTGCAATTTTTTTTCATTATTTGTATTTTAATATGTTTTAAAATGTAATTTATTCCTGTGCTGGCTGTAGTGCTTACTCCAGTCTCATGCTCTTTCTTAAATCATTCCTACAGTATATGCTACTTTGCTACTCAAGTAAAATTTCTTATTATAAATGTTGAGCTATTAAATATTTATGTGGAATATAATGCGATTATATGTTTTTGTTTTTCTAATAAAAAATTGCATTGGCTTTTATTGCATGATCAAGTACAGTTCTGAGAACTCTTCTTCTTAGGTGTAAAACATGCAACACTTGGTCACTGTTGTCAGGGTGATGCTTATGGCTCTGTGTTTGAGTGTGTGCTCAATTAGACCTCCAGCTTGGCTTCCTCTGTGGCAGCGCATTGAAAGCTTTTATTAGTTCACATTCAGAAATGACAGAGAGTGGCTGGAAAAACAGAGCCCCACAGGCAACTTTTATTAACCGGTCTCGGAATCTCATACATGCTCCACTGTGTTGCTTAAGCTTTTTTATCACTGCCCCTGCTTTCATACACTTAATTCATATATCAGGAAGCTCAGAACACTGAGTTTTTCCTAGTTTTCACTTAACTTGTCAGTGTATAGAAAAAGACATTCTTATCTTCCATCATTCAGTGCCTTTAACGGGATGGCTCACCCAAAAGTGAAAATGTTGTTATCAATTACTCTCCCTCATTGAAATGCTTAAATGAAACTTAAGAAATTTTCATTGAAGGCCTCTCCATTAAAGGCCCAGGTAACCAAAACTTTGAAGATCCAGAAAAGCATTGTAAAACAAATACATACTATATGAATCTTTTTTTTTTTTTTATGAACAGATTTTATTTAGGCTTTTATCTACATCTAAATATCATCACGCATACATAAAGTATGTTATATATTGTAAAAAGGTTTGTTCTAGCATATTGTTTAAATGTAAATAAAAGCAAAGCAAATAAAACTAAGTCTGTTCTTCAAACAAAGAGATTGTATGTCATCACAAGATATAGATTTAAACTATTCAAATCATGTGGATTCTTTTTGCAATGCCTTGAACTTTATAGATTCTTTATAGTTTTGTTTTTTTAAGAGACAGAAACCTCATGTTTTACTCTAAAATATTTCAGTGCGAGTTTTGAAGATGCATCAAATATGGAATTATTTTAGATTCAAAACTATTAATAGTTGCACAGAGAATTATCAATGCAATACATAAATTAAATGCATGCTTCTTATTGCTAACACACAAATACCTTTCATTTTGAGTATGTGGACATTCAGGATTAAATGCTTGTGCAGCGATTTGTACAATTAAAGACATATTTGCGAATAAAACTGATCTGTTCTATATTAATAAATCATGAATTGCGTATGCTAAAAGGAATCTGTGCATTTGTGAATCAGGTGACGCATTCATTTATTGATGTTTTGTTCAAGTAGATCTTGTTCAGTTCATTTTGATTTTGAGACTGAGTATTTGCATTTTTACAGCTTTTCACAACACACACACATGACTACCCATGCACAAGACTACAATTTCAGCTACTACACTGAAACAAATGGTGTTCAACTGGTGTGTGCAGGGTTCAAAGTATCTTGTGAATATAAAAGTTCTATTTTTTATAAAATTTCATAATTTGCGCGTACAAAAGGGATTCCACGCATACATTTATTGATTTCTTTCTCAATGATCCTGTTCGGTTCATTTGGATTTTGAGACTTGCTTTGTGCGATTTTTAGCATTGACGAAACACACGCAAACATTCACTGAAAGAAGACAGGCAGCTACCACTAGGTCCGCAGACAGCCCGTTCTCCTCACCAGCGACAGCGGCCGAGACGGTGAGTTTCCCTCCTGGAATAACAATGTGTTTTTTGATGCGTTTCAGCAGGTTCAGGGAAGGGGATCGTTCGGCCGGGCCCAATGGGAGGAAGACCGGCTAAAGAACTGCTGGACTTAGGTGCGGGTCCTGGAAGGCCGGGACGTACAGCCGGGGCCCCATCCAATCCCCCACTTCATTGTAGAGAACGGGCTGTTATACTGTGTCGCCCAGCGGAGGGGGGAGGAAAAACGGTTGCTGGTGGTCCTCAAAGCCAAGACAGAAGCGGTGCTGGAGCTTGCACATGCCCATCCCCTGGCCGGTCACATGGGAGCCGCTAACACCCTTCAATGTATCCGGGATCAGTTCCATTGGCCGGGGATGGAAGCTGAGGTCCGGCTCTTTTGTCAGGACTGTCCCACCCGCCAACGAACGTCTCCAAGGCCTCCTCCCCCCACATCGCTCATCCCTCTTCCCATCATCGAGGTGCCCTTTGAGCGCATCGGGGTGGATCTGGTAGGGCCGCTGCCGAAGTCTGCCCGGGGGCATGAACACATCCTCGTGATAGTCGACTACGCCACCCGGTTCCCAGAGGCAGTCCCCCTGCGAAAGGCCACGGCGAAGGCCATCGCCCATGAACTCTTCGGCCTCTGCACCCGAGTCGGCATCCCGAGGGAGATTCTGACGAATCAAGGTACCCCGTTCATGTCCAAATTAATGTCTGACCTCTGCCGCAGATCATAGATCATGTAAGACAGATGAGGGAGCGTATTGGCCGGGTTAATGCCCTGCAGCACGAGATCAAGACACCACCCCGAATGATCATCAAGCAGCGGCCCTATCGGATCCCAGAGGCTCGTCGGCAGGCTATACCAATGGAGGTCTACCAAATGCTGAAGTTAGGGGTGATCGAACCATCCCGCAGCCCATTTGATGCATACCCCATGCCCTGTGTAGATGAACTGCTGGATCGCCTGGGGAGAGCCCGGTACATCTTCACACTCGACCTCACGAAAGGGTACTGGCAAGTCCCGCTCTCCAAGGAAGCCAAGCCAAAGACCTGCATTCTCGACCCCCAGTGGCCACTGGCAGTACCGGGTTCTCCCCTTCGGCCTACACGGGGCTCCCACCACCTTGCAGCGACTAATGGACATCCTTCTCCGGCCTCACCAACACTATGTTGCTGCCTACCTTGACAACATGGTTGTGCACTCTGAGACCTGGGAGGACCATCTACGAGGGGCTGGACTCACTGCCAACCCTAAGAAGTGCCACCTCGCCCTCTTTGACGCCAAGTACCTGGGCTACCAGGTGGGACGGGGCCTCATCAGACCCCAGGAGAAGAAGGGGGAGGCCGTCCGGCAGGCCCAGCAGCCCCGTTCCAAGACCCAGGTACGTGTCTTTTTAGGGTTGACTGGGTATAACTGCTGTTTCATCCCTAACTTCTCCTCTATAGCCGCCCTTTGACAGGCCTGACCAGGAAGGGGCAGCCTAAACAAGTGGAGTGGAACCCCACAACGGAGGAGGCCTTCCAGACCATAAAAACCGTGCTCACCAGCGAGCCGGTCCTGCGAGCCCCAGTCTTGAGCCACCCCTTCCTGCTGCAAACAGACACCTTGGATGTCGGTCTGGGAGGCGTGCTGTCCCAGGTCACGGACAGCAAAGAATACCCGGTCCTCTACATCAGCAGGAAGCTGAACCCAGCCGAGAAGAAGTATGCCACAGTGGAGAAGGAAGCCCTGGCTGTCAAGTGGGCAGTCCAGGAGCTCCGTTATTATCTGCTGGTATGTAAGTTCACCCTAATAAACGCTCCTTTACTATTATTAGTACTATTACTATTACTTTATTATATAATTTTATTTATATGTTTATATTATGTATCTAAAAAGAATCTAAAACTACAAGATTAAAATCGTAATATTTAGAGAATAAAATCTTTAAAGAATAAAGAGCACCCTTAAAATCTGGCAGTTTTATAGCAAAATACAAACAATAGCTGAAATGGCTTTAATTTAAGCTGCAATGTAAATCAATAATTTTCCTGATTACAGTGAGACTTCATTATAACTTGGTCTGTAGCCTGTTTTCCCATGCCTTTTGATGTTTCTTCTTCTTTTATATCTTGCTATACACTTCAAACAAAGAGGAAAAACACATTCATTTGAAAGATGAGCTGTTTTCTAACAAAAGAAACAAAGCAGAAAATTATTGTGACTGCTGGGTGTCTAGCATGTTACAAAT
>JAUCNO010000318.1:8206479-8224963 GCA_032353835.1 Enteromius viviparus
ATTTATTTTTTTTTATTATTATTATTTTTTTATTATTATTATTTTTTTTTTTTCATTTTATTAATTTATTTAATGTTTTAGGTATTTAAAATAGAAAATTGATAAAATTGATATAAAATCTATATTTTATATTTAGATAAAAAAAAGTTGTATGTATAGACAGAATATATATTGACTTGTGTAAAACCCATTTAAGACCTTCCATCCTTGAAAAAAAGTGACAATTCCACAGCTCATACATGCTTGTAATAAGGGTTTGGTATAATCTTGCAAACCTATTGAATCAGCCAACAAATGTTGTCATTGTGTTTAAATCAACACATGCCTGCAGGTATTCATGCATGGGAAAATTAAGTTTTTATTATTAATGCATATTTCTATTTCGCATACTCTAATCTGGTAATGGGGGGTGGGGTGAGATGCGGTTGGCACTGGTTTTTATGAGTCAGATGGGTTTCAGAATTAATTCAAAGATTAATATGAGAAACCCAATGACTCATAGCACTGAAACGTTCCCAGTCATAAAAGACAAATACTTTTTCTCCAATACGTGTCACTAACAAATGTGCTCTTTTTATGTTCATTCATTTCTTTAAATATGAGCAGCTTCTGATGGCTCCCCACCCAGCTGCCTTTCAAAAGCCATCCATGGCAAAGTCATAATTTGGAATAATATAGCAACTCTCAATGAACAAGTTAGAAACTGTTTGTAAGCTGCATTTCATTCAACTCAGAAAATGAAAAAAAAATCCTAAAAAAGTGCACCAAAAAGCACTGGAGGTTATTTTAAAGTTAATAAAACAAGCAATTACTCTGTGACCAAAAAAGTGTGCTATGTAGTATAAAAGTGTGTATTATCCATGAAATCCAGACATACTACATTTGTCATGTTATGATCTACTAGCATCATTTGTGCCACTTTAGTGCCATTGCCAAATCATGGCCCTCTCCAGTGGCCTCAAAGGATAGTATTTGCATAGCATTGAATGCACACTTCATATATATATATATATATATATATGTGTGTGTGTGTGTGTGAATGTGTTCCTTGAATTCTATGGCTAAAATCACATGCTTTATAGTAAATATTACATAAACTTATGGCAAACATCTGGAAGCAATGAAGGACACTGCACGTTGAAAAATAGAGTTGCAACATGCAATGCAACTGATGCAGGTTTGGCATGTGAGAATGACATGTGAGAACACATTCATACACTATAGAATACTATTTTTGTGACTCTGTAGTGCCCACTCAACAGAGTATGCTGTTTCAGATCAACAAAATCTCACTTCTAACTCGTCACATATTAAAGCTTGGACAGGACCACTTGGCTTGTCTTTTTGATGTTCAAAGTACCCCTTTAGCAGCATTTTTCGACATGAAGGTTTTTGTCTTAATTTAATGATTTGCATGTGATTGTAAAAAAAGAAAATGCATATGTTTATATCCCACCCCTACCCATTGCATTCCAAGTCCTTCTAAAGCCATTCAATGCCTTTATGCGAAGAACAGTGTAAAACACAAGGCTTAAAATAATCCCGTTCCGTTAAGGCACTAACATCACATTCAAAAGATACTCTCCTGTAGAATGACGCAATCAATCATGAGATATACCAGAGTCACAGATGCATGACACGATTGGTCGCGAGACACTAAAGAGCTAATATCATTTCACAAACAAGGCCTGATGTAAGGCTTCTTCTGTGGCGTAATGTTTTGAATTTGTGCACAGAGACTGCAGCACAGGATGAGCTTGAAGATAAGACAGAGATGGTGATTGTGTCTATTCCTCACACAAATCAATCATTTTGCCTCAGAAGACTTGAAATATTAATCCTTTTTGAATAAATAATGACATAGCTCTATCTGCCTGTTGTATCTTCTGATTTATTGACAGATTGTAGGTTTAGAGGCAGGTGTTCAGTTACTTGCTCATAAATGTGTAATTAATGTAATATGAATAAAACTGTTGTGACTGTTTACATTGAAACATCAAACTCAAACATGCAATAATAGCAATATCATTACCCAATTTCATCATTCCCAGTATCTCGTGTCACCATACTGATGCCAAGGGATTCTTGTTTAAAGCAACAGAGGACCTGGAGGTTGCAAAATGACACTAAAGGCATCAAAAAGTGAAAAGAAAGGAAAGGATGGGACATGTGGCCAAGTATGGTTTCCAATACTTAAAATTTGAGCAGTGCCTTAAAGTATATATGTTGTTCAGATACAGGGTCGTTTTCAAAATTTTAATTGCACTTTTTTTTCAGTCTTCTAATATTCAACACGTACCGTATGTTTACTGTACTCTCCTTTTAGTTCCACATAATCTGGTTTCCACAACAAAAAAAAAGCACATTCCAATCATCAGAATCCAGGTGCAGAGCACTCCCAGCATTTGCAATATTCCAATCAACATGTTTGCTCTACTTTCAGTACAGTATGTTCCCAGGGCTACCTAGTGTTCCTGTGTCAGCCCTAAATCTATCACTAACCCTAGAAACATTTGACCCCATCTGATCGTAATTGGCATACAGTATACATCTGGTTATAAATAAATAAATAAACTGTAGCCAGAATTGAGTGGAATGAGCCAAGATGATACATTTAAAATGGTGCACTTCATGGGAGTCATGCACAAGCTGAGCAACGGCCACTGAGATGAATGTAAATGCCAAAAGATAGTTCTCTCCCAGTATTACAGAACCCATTGGATAATCATGCTCAGGATTTAATTTGATGACACTGCATGTACGCGTTTATAATATCATGCAAACCATGTTGCTAAGAGAGTCTTGTTTCCTAAGGGACAGCATGTGTTTTGTTTTGTGCAGAATTCAGCTTTGTGCTGTGGGGGTTTCGACTCAGCAAGACAGCTCCAGATACAAAGCTACATGTTCCCCAGGTTTGCCAGCATGACCTACAAACATTATCAGCAGTCTTACTATTTCAATTCAAGCCAGTCATTGTGAAGAACTGGCATGAAACCGGGGACTAGTGCTCAAAAGTCTGGAACTCACGTTTGACAAGGGATAATGGGCACAGGTGCCGCCCGTTAACTTGCCCTTTTCTGTTGCCGAATGCATTTGCATATTTTCATTTGCTTGTCAAAGAAGGATTTTGACCCCTTAGCTGGGTGTTTTGCAGCAGTGACTGATTGGTATTCAGGGATTCCGTAGGGTTGAAGAGGAATTGAATGAAGACAGAACCTGTTCCTCTCGGAATAATATTTGTTGAGTCAACAGATGGCAGACGCAAGCACTCAAGAATTCGAATCGTGCTTAAAATACATTTAAAAATGTGCAAACTGCCTATTATTTTAATGTTTTTCCAGTCCTGGTTGTCTTGCTATGGCATTCCTGAAGTGTCCAATCTGACAGACACAAACAGACTTTGACAAGAGGACCATCTGTGGTTGTTGTGTTTGTTTGTTCGCTTATGCATCAAGAACACTTTTAAGTTTCTGGTCTGGAATTTGGCCTTTGGCGTTGCTGGCACGATGTGACTGTTGGAAAATATCCCAGTGGACACAATACTATTCAGAATCAAGCAGAAAGGTTCTGGCTTGTTTTTATACAAGTTGCGTGTGAATTTCAACATCTGAATGATATCCGGAGGGACAATAAAAAGGACACCAGGAAGTGCATTGAAATGTTTATTTGGTGCATGAGATTCGCATGAAACATAAAAGAGAAAAAAAAATGCTCAGTCAACCTGAAGCTTGTTGATATTAACAGCCGGGATGAAGAAAAAGTCAGGCCGAATCAAATGGGCCATAAATCACTCTTTGACATCAGTTATTGAAAGATGAGTGCAAGGATGCAGATGATGTCAAGTCACTGCCATGGTGACGGATTGGGACAATGCATTTTTCAGAAGGAGAGGTATGTGTTTGTAGATTGCACTAAACATTTAAAGACATATGGTAACAATAGAGGAAGTGCTGAGCTCAGGAAGACCTTTTACAAGAATCATAAAGAGTCTTGGAAATAAGGTTGATGACATGATACTTTTTTTTATCTGGATCTGTTAATTCAAATTTAGCCTGTTCCCAAGGGCTTAAATATTTCATTAATTTAAGATAAACTTAAAATATATGGAATATCAGGTTTTTCTTTTTCCACTTATGTTGGACAAACCTCTCTGGAATTGCGTTCTTTTGGAATTCGTGTTTAAACAGCATCTTCCATCATACTGTCACGGCGCCGTCAATCACTCTCCAGTGGACATGACAACTCGGAAGCAGAGATTCTCAATGAAGGACATTTATTAAGACACACACGGTCCGGAAACATCGAAGACTGATGAAGAGACAGGAAATGGGGCATGGATTGAAAGTCATAAACAAGGGAGAACGCGATGATATAGAAGGTAAACACAAGGCAGGGAGCACATGGCACAATTAAAACAAAGGAACACATGGACGAGATGTACAGAGAGACAGGTGTATACAGGTCGGTGTGACACATACCTCCATATATCTTGGGTGTTTAAACATGGAAAGAAGATTTAAGAGAGTTTTTTCAACATGGAACCTTCACCTGAGCTTTTCTGACAGAATCAGAACCCCTAAGTGGATTAACCAGCACATGAACGAAAGCACATAAGTATGTCTTCATAGCAACAAAACTTCAAAGAAATATAAGAAAGAAAAAAAAAAAACTTTAAACACACTTAAAAGGAACAAAAAAGAAATAAATAATGTGAAAGAAGAATCAAACAACATTGACAATAGGAACTTTCTGGCAGCCTTGAATGTGATTGTTCTGGCAGCGGCTTCTTTCGAGACTAGCTGTCAATTTGCATATGTGGACGAACGAGGAGGCGTTTAGCATTTGAATGACATTTGTGTGCCAGGTGAGAGAGAGAGTGAGCAGTAACAGAGATGAGCAGAGACAGAAGGACTTCTGAGCGATGGATGCAAAGAAATCAAAGTCAAACCCAGTTCCCATGAAGACTGACCAGAAGAGACCTTATTCGGACGGCCAACCGTATTTCAGATTGCTTTCATGAACAGGACAGACCTCAAAATGACTAGACTATAAGCTTGAAGTGACATCTTTTGAATGGAGGATGAAATCGAATTTTGTAGAGCTCTGGGATGTTATGTACTGAGCGACCTTTGATTCATGCAAGCTTTGGGAATCAAACAAATATCTGCAAAAGGAAACGAGTGTGTGTTTGTGTGTGTGTGCTGAATATTAACTGTCATCAGGGATTCACCAGTGTGTAATGAAACACAGATCTTCAAATCCTGCTTGGTGGCAGACTGAGAATAATGCTTCTCTCTATGCACCTCTTATAGCTTAAAAACCAGTGGAGGACTGTTCAGTTAGCACGTCCAAGGTCACCAGTTTGATCACTTCACATTCAAGACCCTTTTTACCAGCGCTGTGACCCAGATTAACATCTGCTGATGCCAGTCAGCCTCCAGGCCCTACTCAGCTGTTTTGGGACACAACATGAGCCCTTTTCAACAACAAAATAGTGCTATAAAACTGCACATAGTAGATTGTTCATTGATATGCACAGTGTAACCAACTTAGTTAAAACCTAGAATAGCAATGTTGTGTTTTGCAAGTCTGCTATTATTACTAACTTGATTTACACTATAGCTGGCGTAAACCAACCAGGATCATCTAGGAGATTCGTGAAGTTGGTATTTTCTACGTAAGCCCTATTGAGTTGTACAATTTGTAGTCATTAGCTCTGAAAAAGGTTAAAAGCTTTAAATTCCCATAAGGAATTCCAAATGAATTTATTCAAATCAAAGACTGCAATTCGGGGAAAAAATACCTAGACAATACCAGAGCAAGAGTTGCTTAATGGAATTTTTTAATTGTCAAGCATGCAAACATGCATGTGAACTGTTTTTGATCAACTCAATGTTGTTGGACACCTACCATCCCAGCAGGCATAGGACATCAATATGACATCAAATTAATGTTGGGCATGATGTCGGACAGACATTTTGGATGACAATGAAAATCAGGTTCACCCAAAAATTAAAAATGCTGTAATTAATTACTCACTCTTGTGTCGTTCTAAACCCATAAGACCTTTGTTCATCTTCGGAACACAAATTAAGATATTTTTTATTAAATCAACGAGGCATGTAACACTCCATAAACAGCAATACAACTGAAATGGTTCGGGTCCAGAAACGTAGCAAAAACATTGGTGAAACAGTCCATGTAACACCAGTGACTTAACTCTGTTTTTGCGATGCTAGGAGAATTCTTTTTTGCGCAAAGAAAATAAAAATAACTTACTCTATCCATTCTTCCCCTGTGACTTACGCCATCCACCATTTTACAGAGTATCACAACGTATTACTTACATGCATGTACTTTCACCCTGATGTAAACAAGGCTGACTGCTAGAGGTGGGAAATCACAGGTTATCTCAAAATACGATACTGTCACAATATTGTGCCCACAATAATAATACTGTTTATCATAACAACAATTATGTCATAGACGATATATTGCAAGAAAATCATCCATGTGTTCGAAATAATAGCAGTGTTTTAAAAAGGGAGTAAAGCTCAGAATTCTTATAATATTTTTTCATTTCCATTTATTGGCAATATCGCACATTATATTTTACATCAAAACATGAAGAAATAGTATCAGTATTTTAATTACTTTACAGAAAATGACAAAAAAGTGTCTCCCTTTTTCATTACAAACTAAAACATGAACTCAAACTGAAAAAAAAAATAAATAAATAGATTTAGCTTTCCTGTGAATAAACTAATATTTAGTTGAATAACTGCTTCACATCTGAGCTGCATGGAGTCAACTTCTGGCACCTGTAAACCGGTATTTCAGCCCAGGATGATTTGACAACCTTCCACAATTTCTCTGCATTTATTGGTTTTGTCTCAGAAACGGCATTTTTGATGTCACCCCACAAGTTTTCTATTGGGTTAAGGTCCGGGGATTGGGCTGGCCGCTCCATAACTTTAATTTTGTTGGTCTGGAACCAAGATGCTGCTTGCTTGGTGTGTTTCTTGTTGAAACTCCCATTTCAAGGGCATTTCCAGCATAAGGCAGCATGACCTTTTCAAGTATTTTGATATAAGCAAATTGATCTATATGATCCCTGGTATGTGATAAATAGGCCCAACACCATAGTAAGAGAAAGCCCAATATGATGATGCTTGCACCACCATGCTTCACAGTCTTCAGAATGTAATGTGGCTTGAATTTAGTGTTTGGTATAATCTATAGTATATATCCACTCCATGAGGGCCCTGCAGAGTTTAGCTCCAACCGGCTTCAAAACACCTGTCTGCAAGTTTCCTTCTGCAAGTATCTACTCCTGAGGTACGTTCTTCGTACTGTACCTCTCTAACTCAGTTAGCTGGATTTGATTGTTGTGGATTTGTCATGATCTTGGATCGTTCGGTTCTTCGAAGCTCATCCTGGACTTGCTGTCATAGCAACAGGTCCGTAAGCTTGAACCTACTCTAGAGCAGGTTTATTTCATGTATATAGGATGTAGGCTGCGCTCCTGGCGGGTTATGATTGGTTGAAATGGCGAGATCACACCTGATTGGTTAAAGAGCACGACTGACATGGACTGAGTATGCGTGTATAAGTGTATAAAATAATTACGATGATTCACACATGATATATAAATTTATATATTTAAAAATATTATATAATTTTATTTGTATGTTTATATTATATATCTAAAAACAATTTAAAACTACGAGATTAAAGTCGTAATATTTAGAGAATAAAATCTTTAAAGAATAAAGAGCACCTCTTGCAGATATCCTCTGCTTTTAAAATCTGGCAGGTTTATAGCAAAATACAAACAATAGCTGAAATGGCTTTAGTTTAAGCGGCAATGTAAATCAATAATTTCCCTGATTACAGTGAGACTTTATTATAAATTAGTCTATAGCCTGTTTTCCCATGACTTCTAATGTTCCTTCACTTTTATATCTTGCTTTACACTTCAAACAAAGAGAAAAAACACATTCATTTAAAAGATGAGCTGTTTTATAACAAAAGAGCAGAAAATTATTGCGATTGCTGGGTGTCTGACATGTTACAAATAATGAATATGTATATAATGCAGTGATCTGATTATTAAAGCGCTTGAACAACACATTACTGTAAGACACAATATAAAACTGAAGCTGAGACTTTGTTTAAAAAGTACTAAAGGGACCAACCTTTTTTGCTATTGGGTGGCGCACTAAAACGAATCAAATGGAAGACATGAAATATTATTTCCAAGCATATGACTCCACGATTATTACACTCGATACAAGTAAGAGAGCTACAGCAGCCCCCAAAAAAATGTGGACTGAGTGTGTGAGCTGATGTTAAAAGTGGTTCCTGTTTAGTCTTTTAATAAATATCATATTCTTGATATTCTCCAAGAGTTTTTAGATCTCATCCCATGAAGCAACCACTCGGACGCAACAATATTGATGTCTAAATTAATTTAATCGAATTCAATCTAGGTTTTTTTTTTTAGGGGTGGCACTAAACGCCGTCGTAGTAATTCTCCACAACCCTCTAATAAAATCTCTTGCTTTGGTTGCTCGCTCTTTTGTCATTTCGTCAACCAATCAAAGGGGTTGTGATCAGTGTTTCTACTATCAATACATGTTGCCTTTTAAACCAACGCACGGACGCACAATAATCCTAGACAACTCAATCCAGCTATACTAATCATTAACAGCAGATGCGTTCGGAGAACTGGATTAGTGAGCTCATAGTTAGCATGATGATCTCATCTTAGATGTCTCAATTAATCTCGGATGTATCAAACGAAGTACGAAGAACGGACCCCATATCTCTAATCTAAACCTAACCTTACCCATGAGTAATCCCTAAAATCAGAGGGAACGATAGATGAATGACACTGATGTGCAAGCATCAAACACTGATTGTAAACCTAAATGTCACAGAAATGATAAACTGGTTGGTTAATCACAATGTTGTTCCAGGATCAACAAAGATGTTAATCCAGGAACATGTCACACTCAGCAAAAGCAGGTTGTGCGATAGTGCATCCAAAAATTAAATTTCTGTCATTATTTACTCACTTTCACATTCCTGTTTGACTTCTTATGTATATTTAAAGCCTTCAAAAATCACACCATTCTCCCTGGCTGGTATTGTTGTTGTTTATGAGTCAGCTAATGGTTTTCAGAACTTATTGATGCAGTTCACCAAACTGATTTGACTGAGAAAGCATTTATGTGGCTTTTGAAAACTTGGAAAATACTTACCACTTTTATGATTCTTTTATAGTGTTTTACATTTTTTCAAGCTTAAAATATTTCCATGCTCCATGTGTTCCAGAACCTGAACTGTTGATATTGTGCCTTGAATCCATTGAATGGTGGGATCGGAGGGCAGTGTGTGTGTTAGTATGTGGTCTGGGGCCTGGAGCTCAGTCTAGGTGGGTGGACAGTGCTACTGCGAGGCGCCTGTAGAGCTGGGAGCTGCTAGGCTGCTGAGCTCTGTGTTTGTGTATGGAGCGCGGCTCTCTTATCTCTGAGCTGTACTGACGCCACTCTCTTCCTGTTTAAAATCCGTACTGCTGATTTTTCTCTTCATTCCCACTTCTGCTAAACTTTGCCTCACTCTCTCTCTCTGGCTCCTCCGGTCTTCTTCTTTTTTTTTCCACAAGGTTTGGCTCCCCATTTCTTGCTTTGTTGTTAAGTGTTTGTGGGTTTTTAAACTTTCATATTTATTTCACTATGGATTACCAGTAGGCATGACTTGTGCAAGAGGCTGGAATATTGTCTCTATGCAAGGACACTCACAAATGTTGAGGAGATATTTGCATAGTTGGCAGCAATGAGATCCCAAGAGCCTCCCATTGCAGACAGGACATGCTAATATGGCACCAAGACAGGAAATCTCCACACGTAGACATACAGTAAATGCATCAACACTATCATGAACATGTATGAATGAAATGTTTATGCTTACAGGACTTCCGAATCATATAAAATTAATGGGTCCAAGTGGATTTCAAAAGAAATAATAAAGCAAACCATCAAGTGACTTGCATTTTATATGTACTCTTACTTAAAAAAAAAACAAAAAAAAAACACTTGAGGCCAAATCTGAAAATCTCAAATCTGCAAGTGCAAAAAAATTGTCCAAAAGTTCTAGCTAAGCATAAAAAATGGTTTTGGTATATTTATGGTTGGAAATTTACAAAATATCTTCTCGGAACATAATCTTTACTGAATATCCTACTGAATTTTTGCTAAGAAAAATCAATAATGTTGACCTATGTAGTGTTTTTTTGGCTATATACAAAAATACCCATGTGACCTAAGACTGGTTTTGTAGTCAAGGGTCACATATAATTATTTTATTATACTAAATTCATCCCTGAAGCAATTTTTTTATTTTTATATGCACATTATTTAGTAATTTTACATTGTTTTGGTGTAATTTGGCCCGTATTTTGTATATAACAGTTTTTGTTTTTCAAATGAATGTGCAATTAATATATTACAGTATTCTATGTTCTCTGTAATCCTCATTTGCATAGATATTTGCAATACGAAGCCACTTTTTGGCCTTCCAAAATTAATTAGCATGGATACAGACAGGTTCATTTATTTATTTTTGTTAAAATACATTTTTGTTTGCATGAAATAAAACTTTGTCTACTTTGTAAATCTATGTTATAGATCTCACTATTATTGCTTTCTGCATGCATGTTTAATTTTTAAAAACATTTAGTGTTATTTGTCTATTATCTCTTAAAGTAAAACATGCCAATACCTAAAGAATACTTTTTGGCCAAATTACATTTCAAAATACCTTAGATGAGTATAATAATATTTACTCTGCTAGCTTACGGTTGCCAACACTTACAGTAAATTTATGATTTCAAAACACTCAGCTTTGGGAGGAGTTCATATTCGTCTGTTTTTCTTTGTGTTTTTTTGGCTTCTGACAGAAGGCAAATCAGTACCATCTAAAATACATAAACTCTGCTCCAGGCTGTCTCACCGACTAGCCTTTCCAGTTGGTATTTAGTGGACGTCACCGTCTGTCTTCCTCTCCGCTGTCTGCCTCGAACAGTCGCCTGGATGGCCGCTTCTGATGGCGCCATGCACTTGCTCCCTTCTGCCTTATTCAGGAACGATGCGGGGGCAGCCTGCTATCGACGAGGGTTTCTTTCCCTTTCCTCTGTTTTCCACTGCATTTCCTTCCTCGTTTTCCTCGATATTCTTTGCCTGGCAATGTGAAGCTAGACACAGGCTTATTGAGAAAATGAACAGATAAATGAGGGGAAAATCCTTGCTGGCTCTGTCATTCATGCAGCATGATGTCTCAATCTCTGACAGTCACAACCTTTACTAACTAAGAAGAGATTCCTCACTGTGGTTGACATATAGATATGGTGTTAAAACATTTCATTCATGATGTGGAACAGCACTGGATTCTCAGGAGTATTATTACTGTCAGAGGAACTCTAGCATTATGTATCACTTCTGTTGAGACTGAACGATCAGATTTCTCCTCTTGAAAATGTATGATTACATGCTGATGTTTAATGATCAGATCTCACAGGGTAGGTTGAGTGTTTCCGTCCTACTGGTTTTGTTAAGAGGAAGCCATAAAGCACATTAAGAGGAGGTTTCATTACTGTTCTTCGGAGAGGTAAAACCTCAGAGTCTGCGTTATGTGCTTCACCAGATATTGTAAATCATCTCAGTGGATTTTTTTAATCAATTACTCAAAAAGATTTGTTCACTGATTTAGTGGCCCTTTCTGAATGTTACATTGCTACAGCAGTAGGTCTATTTTGAATCAGTCACAAAGGATTCATTTTAGTAGTCTGGGGCCGCCCATACTTCCTTTGACGCTACATTCACTTCGCGAACAAAGTTAGTCTGGCAAAGCTGCCGTTTTAGAGCATTCCCATTCCCAAAAAAGTGGAAACCAATGAGAAACAAGCTTGTGATGATACAGCAGTTCTGTGACCCGAAACCATACCGACTTTCAAACATGGCGTGTACCGAGCTGCAACAATCGTTCGACTCTGCTGTTGCAGCTGTTTTAAGAAATTTTCATGACAGGTTTTCTTTGAAAACGGAGCAGTAATTAAATTAAGCAAAGACATTTTCCTGCTTTAATGAAGCTAGCTACAATTGGTTACAGTGGCTTCAGGTTCTGTCGCTACGCATACGTCATCAGAATGAGTCGTCCAGTAGTATACAGAGGCATCTGATGGACGCAGGTTAAGCCCGCCTCCCAGAAGGCGGGTAGTAAGGTAGCTTTGCCAGACTAAGCTTGCATGAGCTTTATAGTCGCGGAAGGCAGGCTGTCATTTTACTTCTTTAGACTGAAAACAGCAACTTGTTCAGTGAGTTTAATAGGTTTAGTAGTTCATTCAACCAATGAAAAGCTTCTTCACATCTTTTTGTATGATTTCAATCTTTCTAAAGTCTTTTAAGGCAGTGAGAGATTTTAGTATTTTTAAATTCAATAATTTTCAGCAAGCTAATATAATATTTTTGTATCCTAAACTTTGCAATCACATGTTCATTTGCATTTGCAGAATAACTGTGAGCATTATTACAGTTTTTAGTTTACATGCTTACATTTTCCCATTAAACTGATTAACAGCTCTTTTCAGTTGGGTTGAACCTGCAGTCTGATTATAAACTTGTTATGTTGCATGCAAATGTAGTAACAAAAAATTTACAACAAAATCCCACTACATCATGTTTTTGTGCAACTACAAGGTCATGCAACACAGTATGAGTGGCTAGTCAGTAGAATACATTTGAGACTATGCAATTCAAGTTTCCTGGAAAGTACACAGACTCAGATCTACATAAAAAACTACATGTGTCATGTTGAATTTCACATGCAGCTCTGAGCTGGGGCTTCATGGCAGGCCACAAGGTTCTTCCAGCTTGGTAGAAAGCACCAGCACTGAACTGGAAGCCATGTTTTCGTAAGAAACTCTCACCAAGAGTCTATGGATCAAATGAATTCAAGGATGTTTTTATATCAACAGTGAAAAGCCCAGTTTACTTGACTTTAAAGGAAGCAACAATAAATCAGCCCCTCCTCCTCCTGTCCAGACACATTTCCTTGTGTTTGTGTATTTATGATTGAAAAAGAGTTGGGATCAAGCTATTTTATTATAGCAAATATATTCCATACAGCTGTCAAAGGTTCAGAAGTGTATCCCGGGGAGGGTACTTGGGTCCATTGTATCCATTTTTTGTGGTTGTTGTGGTATATTAAGCAAACGTTATTGGAGTATGCTTTACAAGAAAATCATATTTTATTTCTAATTAAAATTTGCACATTCAATTCAATGTGTTACACTGAAGTAGAATTAAAATTAAAACCATGAATGAAATTCTTCATTTAAAATGACATGAGGCATTTAATAAAGTAAAAAAACTGTAATAGTACCTCAATGGCACCAAAATGCAATTGATTGATTGGTAATATCAGTCATCATCGCTCACAGACACTAAATAAAGACATCCATTGATAGTAGAAGACTTCAAAGAAGCCGTCCCTAATTATATCATTACATTGTCTGTCTTAGATGGCCCTTCTAAGTACATAATCTCCAAAAGGATATCCTCCCCCGCCACTGACTGTGAGTTACCCATGAGGCTGTGGGACTACTTTAGGCCGCCCATTGTGATCAGGCCTGTGTGCTGAGGTCATGAGGGGAGCCAGACTGGCAGGCACTCTGCGGCTTCCTCTGAGATACCAGATCAAGTAAATCAGAATTAGAACTCGTTAGCCCTTCAGGAGCCCTGATGACTGTGACTCCTCACCAAGCACCCTGCGGTACCAAAGAGGCAGCCCGCTGTGGGAAAAAAGGTGCTGTTTGGAATCTTTGAAGAAGTCGTGTCAACAAGCATTTCTTGTGTATTTGTTCTCTCGTCGTGCATTCTTTTGGTGTGGTGAACTTGAGGCTGAGTAAGACTGAAAGTGTTTGTATTGGTATTAAAGTACAAAGACTCACAGACGAGGCCTATTAAAGTATAACTCAGGCAAAAATAAAAGTACTGTCATCATTTACTTACCCTCATGCTGCTTCACTCTACACAAACTCCATCTCTGCAAGAGCTGCAAGCTTTGAATGTAGTGTTCCCAAATGCCTGTTACAAGCAGCCCAACACATAATGACATGTTTTCCGAATATCTTCCTCGGAAGACAGAAAAAAAAAGTAAGTTATAAAGGTGGGCAAAGACATAAGTGAACTGTCCCTTTAAGCTGCTGTGATTCGTGGCCCCTGGTGCCAAGCTGTTACTTTATCACCTCTTAAAGAGATCCATTTTTCACTGGCTTCCCCAGACCATAAAGACAAGAGACAAACCAATTGATTTTAATATGGCTTCCATGTCAGGGGAACCCAGGAGAGTAGACATATGGAGATTAATCTCTTCCGCGCCAGTAGACTATTGGTATATCGGCAGTGATGTGTGGAGGAGGGCTGATCTAATGCACTTTGGCCACCTTTATTCAAAGCTGTGGTGTTTTTTTGTGTTTGTGGTTTGTCTGCTCAGTGTTGCTTCGGTGAACCTCTAGTCCAGCGGTTCTTCAGCTTTTAAACTTTAAGTCCATTGTTTTGTGGTTGATATAAAACGAACCACAATTCATTAAAAAAGTTTAGTTCTGTGTTCCAGATCAGTGTGGTCTTCATCAAAAACAGGTTTTGAGTGAAATTAAAAACAAATATGTTTTCAGCTACATTGTGATTATTTATTTATTTTATTTTATTAATATATTACTAATGTATTCATTTTTCATAAAGTTTGATGAGGCCCTCTAGTGGGCCCGAGACTTCTTTGTAAAAACCATCTGCTCTAGTTTAAATTTACTTGGCTTTAGCGTGCATATACGTTTTTGTCAGTTTAGTTGTTATGTTGTGGGTCTGCATCTGTTTTGTCAGTGCCTCATCAAGTTTTCAGGTTAATCAGTCACTTGAGAAACCTGTTTACGTTTGGTGTAAACTGTAGTAAGAGGATACGTTTAGCTTAAGGTGAATAAGTGGTAAATAGATAACTTATTTTTGGTTTGGATACAGCAAGTTTTTGAAATGCGCTCAGAGGCCTGGCTCAATCAACTCTGGAGCTCTGCAAATATAGTGTGAGTGTCTGCCAACCGTTTTCTGTAAGGCTGTGGTGTCTTTTTCAGGTTAAAAAACATTACAGTGTTCCATGCCAGCCTTAAATTCCCTCTTTTTCCCAGCGCTCCCAAACCAGGCTGGTTGCCCTGTGCTTGGACTGTGCAAATCTGCATATTTTCATAATCAGCTAGTCTGTGGGTCAACTGAACGATTGGTACTAAGGGAGCTCTGTGTATACTGAGGCTGATTTATTTTATTTATTTACAACATGCTTTACACAAGGATTTCTTTGGTTTTTAAAAGGGTCTCCAAACTTCTTAAATTGCCCTTCCATAAAATAAGGCCTTAAAAATCTTAAACTGGAGCAGGATGTCAGATGCTCCAAAAGATTTCTGGGAAATTTAACAAAATTGAGTTTATGATTGAAACAAGAGCAAAAATCAGTCAATAGGATATTCATTTTTTTTAATTTCATATTTTAGTGGTTGCGGCAGAGAACTTTGCTAAATGAGAAGCATTTTATACAAGATAAATATGTTTAGTGTTTCTTAAAAAGGACTTATTTTTTTTTCCTGTATACGAATTTAGCAGGTATTATAAAAATAAATGTAACATCAATAATAATTTATATTAAAAAATGATGCCGCTTTCGTGAGGATTTAGGTTTGTTTTGCAGTTTTTGACTGGATTTTTCGGGGAAATAAATCTCCTTGATTTAAATTCCTCTCTGTGCTGTTTCTTTGTCTTCCCTTTTTTGCAAACTTTCCCTTTCTGATTTATTTCACCAGACAGGAAATAGAGGCATAGCACCACCATTATAGCCTATGTTCTGTGCACCTCCAAACAAGTGGCTCTTCAGGGAGGATCAGGCCAGGGCAAGGCTGGGGGTCACGGTGGAAAGTGTGCCCGCCACGCCAGAATAAATCAAGAGTGGAGAGAGGGGGTCACAAGGATGACCTCAGCAGCACCAGCAGGGCTTAAATCACCCAGCTTCCCTGGGTGGAGAGAGACAGTGCGAGCTACGTAATGAAAACAGCATGTTCCATTTGACATGGCTGCTGCTCAAACAGAGGGTCTGCTTTCCAACACGCACTGCACAGACTCACAAGCAGCAAGCTGGTCAAATATTTATTGGCGATATTGGTGTTTTTTTTTTTTTTTTCCTAAATCAGTAAGTCTTATGAAGAAGTCAGTATGCAGAATTTCTGTTTGAGTATAGAGATATACAAAACAGTGTTCACTATGTATTTCTGAATATTTGAAGATATTGTAGACATGAATGCAAAGCTAAAATATTGTAATAGTTTTACATAACTTTACTTTTTATAACTGTATTTTATGTTTATATACTGTATAAATGTTATATAATTTATAGAATAATAAAACTTTTTTCTTTTTTTATATATATCTAGTCTCACTTCAATAACAGCTTTTTTGCTAGAAATTAATGAAAAGTGTAGAAACTATCACGACTTCCTTAAGTTGCTTTTATTTTATTTACCAAAAAAATTTGGGTCAAAGACATTAAGATATCTGCATCAAAATTAATTTACAAAAGTTATTTTATGTCCATATAAAGCACATTAAATGTAAATAAAGCGTCTACTTTTAAGGTTTCAAATACATTTTTGGAGAATATTTATTTTTGAAATTCTGACTTATTTTTTCGCATATAAATTCAGAATTGCGAGATAACTCAGAATTTTGACTTATTTTCTTGCAATTGCGAGTTATGAAGTCAAAATTGCAAGTTATTAAGTCACGACTTAGTATTTGAAGTGAAAGTAATTAATGTGTGTAAAGCTGTATTGCAATTATTGATTTTATAGCTAAACATTTTATCATCTTTGACCCATATATACACGCGCACACACATTTTTTCATGCCATGCTGGTCAAAGGCCAGTTTGAAGAGGCTTTGTTTTGGGTATGCGTGATCCCTTCTGGTTCCCACAGTACCAATGTCACCTCAGCTCCCTCCATAACAAAGATGGTCTTTGAGAAGTAGCGTGTGGAGCATGAAAACAAGACGGAAGATGGCAGACAACTGGGCATCTAAAGTGTTCTTTATAAGAGACGACCTCTGTTGATCTTGACCTCTTGTTGGTTGTGTCCAGCACCTCTCCTGCCTCCCATTAACAGAAATTGGCCTGATGACATACTCTTCCTGTGTCTGCCCTTTTGCAGGCCCCTCTCTGACGAAGGGGATGGCGAGGCCCAGCATAATGCTCTATTTTGGGAGGTCACTTTGAGCCGGACGCCCTGTCTCCCCAGGACTGCCTGTCTGCTGATAGCCTATCAGATTGCTGGCTCTTAAAGGGGAGACACTGCCATTTACCAGCCTGACGCCAGGCAAACCAGTTATCATTATCAGGACCCCCAACACTAGATTAACCGCTTCCAGTGCTAATGAGCATTTTAAGAAAGGGTAACGTGAAGGAGTGGCAAAAATAACATCAAAAAAGAGTAATGGATACTTCTGGAATAAGCCAGATTAAGGCAGTATCTGTCCTGTCATAACATTATGACAAGACCTGGACTTCTGAATATTTGAAGATATTGTGTAGATGAAAATGAATGCTAAGATACTTTTACATTACTACAAATTTTATATACACACTTTATTTATATTTAATATAAATCTAGTCTCACTTCAATAAAAATGTTTTTTTTTTTTTTTAGAATTTACTGAAAAGCATAGAAACTGTATGATTATGTATGACTTCATTAAGTTGCTTTTATTTGACTTATTTATAAATTAGTTTTTTTTTCTTGCTGTGACTATATACCCTTGGTAGCCGGCATGGCACTATATTACAAACAAACAAATAAACTTTGGTCCCTCTGTATAAAAATGCATGTTGTTATTGGCTTCTTTCTCATTTGCAGCAACGAGAATTCAGTCTCCACTAAAAGTTCTTCCATAAACAATGTTTACAATCCTCTATCCCTGATATTTCCAAAGGATGTGACTAAGTAACTCTCAGATATCCAAGCCAAGTTCAACACGTGCAGTGAATAAACCAAAGAGACCGAGCTCCACAGCACAAACAAGCGTTATGGTTTGTGGTGTTGCATTTAATCAAGAGGTAACAGCACACATTAATATTAAAGTCATTCACACACTTTTTTATCGTACTAGTATTTATTTATTGGTGTTGCACAGACATCTTTTTCAAAATGTAATTTATTTCTGTGATGCCAAAGCTGAATTTTCAGCAACCATTATTTCAGTCTTCAGTGTCACATGATCATTCAGAAATTATTCTAACAAACTGATTGGGTCTTCAAGAAACGTCTAGGTTACCTATTGTAACCCCCGTTCCCTGATGGAGGGAACGGAGACGTATGTCGTATCGACAGACT
>JAUCNO010000318.1:8227426-8254881 GCA_032353835.1 Enteromius viviparus
CCTGTCCCTGCAGCTGAAAAACACCCCCACAGTATGATGCTGCCACCACCATGCTTCACTGTTGGGACTGTATTGGAAGGTGATGAGCAGTGCCTGGTTTTCTCCACACATACCGCTTAGAATAAACCGCTTGGAGTCTTTCAGTTTTTTTAACAATCTCCATGCAGGCTTTCATGTGTCTTGCACCGAGGAGAGAAACCTTAAATGCAGCAAAAAAAATGTAAACCTTGGCCAGATCTGTGCCTTGCCACAATTCTGTCTCTGCGCTCTTCAGGCAGTTCCTTTGACCTCATGATTCTCATTTGCTCTGACTTGCTTTGTGAGCTGTAAGGTCTGATATAGACAGGAGTGTGGCTTTCCACACAGACAAGACAACTGAAGGCAAGTTAAAAAGTATTGAATGAAAGCTTAGGCAGGGCAAACAAAACTGTAAATAAGAAGATGAGAGCGGTCTCCTGGTGGCTCTTTCAATAGTTCATATAACTCCAGACGATCTTCTGATCGCTTAAACTCAAAATAGCCGCTGCTTGTATCTCCATTTAGTACTGACATACTCCACCGTGGTCAGGTATTTGTGCTCTGAGGAAAAAGGTGAATAGACAAGGTGAGTGATAATAGGTAAGTGAACTTGAGGTCTCTCAAATGTGTGTTGACAACGTGCTGGCGATCATCAGATCCCTTTCCTTTCCTGGAGGAACCTTTTCAGGTAGGTATTGAGGTAAGTAGAAGAGCATTAGCTTCTTGAAGATCTCCCTTTCTTAGAGTTCGTTGATTTCTTCAATAAAAGGTGCTTGGTGCAGGTAAGTGCTGAAACTTTGACAACGTTAACGAAGCACATCCTTAAGAGCATAGACTTGAGAATTCATCGTGAAAAGGCATAAGGTAAGTATAAGGGCAAGTTACCTCGAGCTCAGCCATCACACTGTTGGTAAGAGCAGCTTTTATGCAGCATTCTCTATTGGATTCAGGTGAGTGTCATCAATGGTCAGGTGACTGTGAGCGAACTGTGATGGCTGAACTGGGATCAGTGAAACTGGCTGGCGTGATAATATATATATGTATATATTCTAGATATCAATATTGCTGTCCTGTTATGTGACACATATTTCATTTTGTGCTTAATTTTATACAGTTATGCATAACAAATTATGTCTCAAAGAAGTCTAAAGCAGAATCCAAAGGCTCCCATAGGCAGACCTTTGCCTGACTTGTTTCTACATTATTCTTCACCGCAATTGGCAACTTAATGATGAGGCCATCTGACTGATAAAGTTACTGATCATAGTTTTGATTTGTTTAACAATGTGTTTATGTGCTGCTAAATGTTACTACAATAGGTGATGTACTATAACATAATGTCTGTACTGTCATATGCCACAGACATATTTCTTTCTCAATACTTTTACCTGATCTTTTATTAAAGATGAGAGTAAACACGACTTATCAAATAGAATGACTCCAGAATCCAAAGGGTCAGCCAAGCTCAGAAAATATTACAGTATTCCATGGTAAACATGTCTCGTTTAAATTCAGTTCAAAGTGCCTCAAACAAAACGTCAAACAAAATCTCTTCTGACGTTTTTATGTTGTGAACTTTACAAACTTTTTAAATCCAGCATTTAGTTGCTCCTCTGAAGCACTCATCGCTGCAGTCCCGGAACTTGTAAACACGGCTTTTGTTTCCTGGCAGACCAATAAAAAGATCCAAACATTAGTCTCCTGGAAAACCTGTAGGAGTCAGCCAATCAGACCTATGCCTTCTGTTGTTATACTGTTTTATCAATGCTTTCGGAACGCTCCTCGGCCAATCAAAAACGAGAATCATAACTAGCTGTTGTATAATTAAAGATGTTGTGATTACGCTTGCAATATTATAGTCAAACATGACGTCAACCCAAACCTAAGTCAACATCTAATTCAAATTAAACACAAAGATTCACAAAGGTATCATTACAAGCAATTAATCTGCCAAAGAAGTCACAAACAAAGTTTGGGTGGTTCACAGAAGGAATAGGTTGTCATTCCCATCAGGGTTGCCTTTCCTCAGTGAACATGCCTCTAATTTAGGGCCTAGAGGAATGTGTGTGTGTGTGTGTGTGTGACTGGGTTTAAATCAATCTGGCAGAGACAGTGCAATTAGAGGTTTTGACTTGGTTATCTGGCTCTCAAAGACAGACTGTCTCCATGACCCACTGAACAAATGCTGATAAAAAGCTGGAAAATATTATTCTTCACACAAGTGTGTCTCTGGTTTGGGCTCTGGTGACCCAGTCATATGGGGCTCAGCCTCGCCGTCTCTCCCGGTCAGGAAAGAGAGATAGGAAAAAAAACACGCAACACTCAGATAGCCAAACTATTGATTAGTATTTCGCAACAGCAGTCTCTAAAACAACTATGTGGTATTGACACACCACAGGTGACCTGATTTGATTTGCTTCCCATGTTCAAGTATTAATTAGTTGTGTTTCCTGGGACTTGTTGATGTGTCTTTAAAGAGCCATTCCTGCTTTTCTGGGGTCATGACTTCTGACAGCGGAATGAGAGAAAGCATGGGAGGAATAGGTGTGTGGAATGTTTAGAGGCAAGCTTGGAAGAGTAATGTATTACGAACCTAAATTATTACCAGATTTATTACTCGATCCACTGTTCCAAACTCAGAATAGCATTGCAAAACATTTCGTCTTAAACTTTTGCTCTAATAAATCTACCTAACATTTATTCAGTCTGAGTCAGTGCCTCATAAAACAACATAAAACATACAAATCTCCATTCTTTCTTTTTCTGTAAAGTGGCCTAAATTCTTAAACCTGACCTGAATTAAGAATATAAACCTCATAACTTTTTAGAGGAGCTGTCACAAGGAGAAGATGAAAATTCTGTCATTATTTACTCACTCTCATGTCATTTCAAACCTGTATTACGCTGTAAAAAATGGCTGTGAATTTTAACGGTAAAAAACTGTGAAAATGCTACAGTAAAAACCTGCTAAAAACCAGAATTCCCTGCATTGCAATTTAAATTTTGTTTGAATTTGTCAAAATTTTTATTTAAAATAACTTATTAGTTTCTTCTTAGTTTTTTTGTATCAGTTATGATTATTAGGGTTGTATGTCACATGTAATGTTGTTAAATGAATGTTTATTTCCCATTTTAGTTTAATAATTCTTACCATGATGGTGTGAATGGCTCTCTGAGCACTTTCTATATATGTTACTATTTAAAAGCAACTTGTGATGAGCTTTGGTTCATCATGTGACTTTCTCATCACCACCTGCATTTGGAAGTTATCGGTGTATTTTAAAGGTACATAATAGATTACTTTAATAGGTTGGTATATTAACGTTATATCAATTATGATGGTTTCTTATTAGAAATTATGGTATTTCTCTGTAAATTTAAAATAAAACCGTAAAACCAAAAATATTGATACCGTATTTTTCACGGTTTTATTCTGGCAACCACAGCTGCCATTTTTTTTACCGTAAATTTTATGGATTTCTTTTTACAGTGTACTTTCTTTTTACTTTCTCTCAATCAAAAAATGTTTTAGTTTATTTTTTATCTATTTAGTGGGGTTCAAAACAACAGTCGATTTCAATGTATGAATGTAAAGATTGTTTGCTTTTGTGTTCTACATAAGAAAGTAATCCATATAGGTTTGGTAAACATGATTTAATTTTTAAATTGAACTATTCCTTAATTCCTGGGTAGTGTGCTTTAGGAGACCGTTCCAAGTGTCCTATAATGCAACTGTAACTAGTAATTCCCTTGTGCTCCCAAGCTTCCTCAGGGATGGAATGTACCCACAATGGGCCAAATGGACAAGAATGTGATGGTAAAGCCTGGCTACTGACAGTCCGCCCCTAGGGGCACAAATTACCCTGGCTGGTACAAAGAGAAGATGACACATGCAGCCTCAGGGCCTGTCTTTCTGGTCTTCCTGGCTCCAATGTAACCTAGTGAATCAGATTGCTTCAAACTAAAGATTCAACCTTGTTTATTTTCTTTAGTTTTTTTCCCAATGCCCACTGTGCTTTGTCTCATAACACAGACATGTCTTGTGGCATTTACAAAGAATGGAATGATTGTGAACTATTGAATAGCATTAAGTGAATAGATTAGCTGTAGAATCCCCTCCACTCCAGTTCCCTCCACCCCCACTGCGTCCACAGGCCTAAGTGTGCGAGCATGTTTCTCATTAGTATCCATCCATACTGAACTCCCTCGCAATTTCCTCATGGAGAATTAATGCCTCCTGCTCTTTGAATATATGACTGCTGTCACAGGCTGGTGCATTTTATTGTTTTGTTGCATGTACTCTCCTTCTGATTTCCTTCGTACAGTCTTTCTCATACTCCTTGTACTAATGTTTTCAAAGCGTTTTTTGTCTTAGGCCCCCTCCAACAAGGCTCTAGTATTCATGAATGCAAAATACATATATTTTAAATTAAAGTTATGTGTATACCCTTTGACTAGAAACTATTTAATTGCATTTCATTGCAATCGGTTATTTCTCCTTTTATTTATTTATGTTGGATCATTCTTTTCATTAAGGAATAAACTAATTTTTAATTATTGTTGACCACCCCAAAAAGTTTGCTTTCTGTTGCACATCAGTATGCAATGTAATACGCATCTGATATCTTTTAAAGTGTCATATGAACAGCCCATTTCATGCAACATCGCTGCTGGCAGGACTGAATGTTCAAAGCAGCTCCGTCTTCCAATTTAAGACATTTGTGCAACTCTTGCCATCTTCAAAACGATGTGAGAAGAACTCCCTGTAAATGATCAAAGAAAGTTTATATTTCAACTGCGCCATAATACTAAGACAGGACATTAATATCTCAGAAGCTTCTCTCCAGATGCCATTTTTCTTGCTGATTCCTGGGGCTTTGTCTGCACGTATCTCTCGGTTGTGTTTAATTTGATTTGTTATCCTCTCCCTCTGAAGTGTCAGTGCTGTACCAAGCTGGCGTGACCACTGGATTATTACCCTGGGGTCTCCAGTGGTGCGGACAGTCTGCTTTACTGGTCACATAGAGAAGATCGGAGCAGGGGGACAAACTGTGTGTGAACAGCTGGGCCCTGTTTTCAGCCCTCCGACTCAATTACCTCCTCTTCTTTGAAGAGCACTTTTCTTACACACTTTCACATATGCAGCAAACATTAGGGTCAGTAGAGTAACCTCACTTCATGCTTTAACTTAAAAATATTTTAAACAATACTTCTCATTCATTAATTAATATTAAGAGCTATATATCTACTATATAATTTGAATGTGTATGTAAGGCATACATTTAATTAACATGTTGTTGCTGTAAAACTGATAAACACACAGCCCTCCTTTTTCTAGAATAGAGGGGAGATTATTCAGCAACAACCTCAGGAAATCATTTAAGGAGGAAATGATTTATTATTTTGTGATATTTGCATCAAAATAACATGTAAATTACACTAAATACGCATTTTTGTACTTACAACAGGCTTTGTTTTCGCAAACATCAAGTCCATAAATGTCTTTCCTTGGCCAAAAACATAATCTTAAAGCTATTTCTTGTAAGCTTTTTGCATAGCTTTCATAACGTTCCCTTAAAAACGCTCTCTTTTCATTTATCATCAAGCAATTGGAATTGAGAAACACAATGATCATTGCCAAAGCCATTTGAATGCCAAATCTCTCAAGGCTTACATGGTGTTGGACGGAAAGCAAAATTTGTTTTATCATTGTTTCTCAATGCTTGAAAGGTAAAACATTGCCTAGGGTAAAGAATTTATTGTAACCACATTATTAAATAGCAGTAGCCAGTGAATGAAGTCACAAATCATTTATCATAAAACATCCTTTATGAAATGTAAAATGTAAAACGTGGTCAGAAAGGAACAATATGGTTTGAAAAATAAATATTTTAGATAGTCTAGCTAAACTACTACCTGTCAAAAGACAGGTGGTTGGGTGGCTACTATTAGCGCTCTTATTCCATGAGTGGGGTTTTCACAGATTTTTCAGGAAAGTGTGAGAAGGATTGAACATGGAGTGCAGTGCTGCAATAACAGTTTTCTTTGCCCTGTCTGACGTGTGATTAAGTTACAAAAGAGAATGTATTTGCAACAGGTGCCTCTAATACGGAGCAGGCATGAGGGGCTCCATGCACTCTCTCTCTCTCTCTCTCTCTCTCTAACCTCCATGAACCTGCCAGGGAAATCCGATTCCCGCTTACACACAGGCAAACACTACTCTTACTCGCTGAAGGAGAGGACAGGTGTGTGTGCATGTCAGTGTGTGACTAATACTGGACATTTGGGTTGGTTGATGATTAAATCTGATGATTTTTCATTTATTTATGGTTTAAATAGAGAGCTCTTTATGCCCAGGTTGAACTGATTTAACTGCCCGTGTTTAACTGAGTTGTCATTGAAAGCTGCAGAAATGTTATTGTTAAAAAATTTAAATTATATATATGATCTTCATGTTTGCATACTCAATACTGCTTAATCAACACATTTGCTGCACATTTCAAAAGTTATAGTAAGTCAGTTAAAAGAGCTATTTTTGACTAATAAATGAAAATAAACACATAGCATGCTTCAATGCTTTAATGCAAATTTTTTACAGTGTAGAATTTAGTTTGATTCATTAAAAGTGTTAAAAAACCTAGGTAAATACTTCTTATAAATGACTATTTTAATAAGAGCATTATTTTTATTTTGTATGCTTTAAGATGCCTTACTTGAAATAATTTTGATATAGGCAAAAAATATATATTTTGGGACGCTTGGAGTCCTTATTGGATGGTTTGGATCCTCCCACACAGTTTAATTTCACATCCTCTTGATCATTTGATAAATAAGGCTGTCAGCACAAGTCCATTGTTAAGACTGTATTTACATAGCTTCTTGTCGAATAAGCGTGTCAAATACTGTGCTCTGCTTTCTGGCAAGCTGCCGGGAAATTTATTTCATTCACTGTCAATTGTAACAACAGTGGGCGCGTCTATTTGCATTTTTCTTTCCCTTTCAACCAATCCCTGTCTCCGGAGGCATGTCGTAAATGTTCGGGAACCAATCTGCTGTGTTTATTGCTGAACTTTTGCTACTTTGAGCAAGTTAATACACTGAGAGATGTCGCCCCGCCTGTTCTACTCCAGCCAAAGTCTTTAACCCTTTATGTGCATGAGTGAACAAAATGGCATGTAAAAGTGATGAGAGGCAAAGAACTTTAACATTTAGATATATATGCCTAAGATTTACTTTTTAATTTTTATTATTATTATTATTATTATTATTATTATTAGAAAATAAAATTCGCGTGGAACAATCTAGCTTACATTGAAACTGAAATTGGTAGGAACCAAAAGGTCAAAGTATAAGGTGTATTGTGTTTGCTTGAATGCATTACATCTCAGGCTACTTAGGATTAGTAAATTGAAGAGGATTTAAATGGTGCTGCATCTCACAGTCTATTGCTGACCTATTGCTGGAATTCACACCCAAATGAGAGCCGTTTGCAGCTCATGAGGTCATTCTATGGAATTTGCAAGCTTCCCGGTCTACTGAAAATTCCTCATGTGCAGGTAATGCACAATAACAAAAACTATTTTAGAATTTGATTCGGATGTATTTGCAAGGTACATTTACAAGGAAGTTTGCAGTTACTGGTGTAAGACAGAAACTAGAGGTGTAGAGCAGCTCTCAAATAGCTACATATACTGTAGGTCTAAAAAATAAATAAATAAATAAATAAGATTAATTAAACGAATAGCACTTTTTAGGAACATAATCAATCATTCTGCATGAATAAAAAATTGCATGTAGAATAGAACTCGTACAACGGATTTGTTGAAATAGCAGTGAGACACAGTACACTTAACTTTACACTACACTTAACTTAACTAAAAGTTTCTGGTCTTTTTTCCCAGTAGTTTTTTGTGTGTAAAATTAGAAAATACACAAAAAATAAATAAACTTTATGCATCCAGACCAATAGGTGTCAGTATAGCGTCCAAATATACTCTTTACTTTGGGAATAAATAAGAGGCCACAAAATATAAATAAAAGCTTTCTGCATGCACCTTTATATACTTTCAGTGGTTCGTTATGACGTGAAGTTAAAAGCTGTTGGGCGTTCTTATGCAAATAAATTATTATAATAGTGTATTTTGTTAAAGAAAGAAAAGAAAGGTAAGTCGTTAGATACATGCAAAACCCATGAAACTCTGGAATAAAATTATGACCGGAGTAAAGTTTCACTGACATCGTCTCAGAACTGTTTGTTAAATAATTCTTGGATTTTTACATTTGTTCTAATTTACTCGCAGTTCTTCCTCCGCTTCGAATAAACAATCATCTTAGTTAGGATATATGATGAGAAAAGAAATAGATGGATGTTACGCCTTTAAGAGTTAGGAAACTTGAAACCTTGTTTGCGCAACAATCAGTGCAGCTCAGAGCCGCCAAAGTGTCTAGACTAGCACATGATGGTAGTCAGCCAATGGCTCCATCGCTCTCCTCGGGGGCCCTGTGTGTGTGCGTATGTGTGTGTGACAGGGGGAGAAAAAAAGGAAAAAGGGAGAGAAACTGAGAAAGAGAGAGAGATCTGGGTTGCAGTTTGACCAGGTCTGAACACGGAACCAGGAGCACATTATAAGTCCACGGATTGTTCCTTTTCTGGCCCCGGCGCATGCACAAGGATATTTTTGGATCGCAAAAAAAACAGTTCGCTGGAATAGTGGAAAACAACCGGAATTGTGAATTCTGTGAGGAATTGTCTGTGGATTTAAATCGCCGTGACCAGCTTCATTCATGTCACCAGACCCGCTGTTGAAGAGTGGATTTGAACGCGTTTCAAAGTCCGAAAACATTTGAGAGCGTGCGACTAGTGTAGCTTTTAGCGTGGGATTTCGACAACTAACGTCTTTGGAGTAGTTAAAATCCGTAGTGCATTTCAAATCTATAAAAGCATCGCACTGTAGCTCCACTTTCCAAACATTATTCACATGTAGGCTACTTGACAGCGTTTTTCTAAAATGAATGCGCTCCTGTGTAGCCTTGCGGATGTTTGATGTCCTCCGTTTTTCATGCAATATAACGTTGTGCCTTCAAAACTAATGTTGTGGTTTTGCCACCAATTTACGGTGCTCGGCTGTGCACGCGCTGCACGGCATTCGGACAACATTAATGTTGCACGAGCTCAGAAATAGTTTCAAATCGCGAAGATCTGAACGTAAATAACTCATCTAGAGTTTCAAGTTGTCGTATGTTCAGGACGAAACGCTCAGGTCTTGTGCGGCGACTCTGGAGAAGCCGTTTGATTCCAGATAAAGAGGGGGGCGATGGATATGGCAAGAGCGGCGAGGGGTCTCGAGACGATCTGCTGGGCTCCAACCCAGAGAAAATTCCCAAGACGGAGTTCAGACCGATGACCCCGAGCGGGTCGCCTGGAGTGGACTATGGGGAAGTGTGTACGAGGAATCCCACTGCGAGCAGCGGTGGTGGCACCTCAGGGGGCGTCTTGGACCAAGATGGGGGTACGGTGTGTACGGTGGGAAGCCCTCGGTCTCTGCAGGACAGCGATTGTAAAACAGTCACTTGCTGTTTATTTAAAGATCGGGACCATAATTCTGGGTCTAGAAGCCCGGAGCCAGGCTCGTGCCAGTTCGTACTGAGGAACATTGGCTCTTCTCGGGACTCCGGTCCTCTTGAGAGCCAGGAGACGAAACCTCGCTCCGTCATGGAGCAGGAGCTCAAGACCGCCACCTATTCGCTTTTAAAAAGGCTAAAGGAAAAAACCTTGGATACTTTGTTGGAAGCCGTGGAGTCCAAAGGAGGGATGCCGAGCGACTGTGTGATGGTATCGCGGACCGAGCTGCGGTTAGGCGGCCACATGGCTCCTCCACAGCTGCTCATCTGTAAGCTTTACCGGTGGTCAGACCTGCAGCACACGGCCCAGCTTAAAGCGCTCTGTGAGTGCAAGAGCTTCGGAGCTCAGGACGGTCCGGTAGTGTGCTGCAATCCATATCATTATAGCCGCCTCTGTGGGCCAGGTAAGCAAAGATCTCATTGACAGATATGTTTAAAACATGGAACTGACTAGATTTACTCATTATTAGGCTTCGCTTTCCACCTGCTGTTATGCCAAAGGGCTTTCCTCAGGGTTCCCCTAACAGATGCTTTGTTGTTCCAGCAAACTACAGAATTCCATTAATAAAATGAGTGCAATAGCAAAGAAGAATTTCAGCTTGCTATTCATTGTGAAAAGTATAATGTAAGCAAGTAAAAATGTAAGCAATTACGTTTCGGTGCGTTAGACAGCTTATTAAGTAATGACAACAGTAGCAATTTGCTGATTGTCCGCAACGTAGAAGCCCTGCGCTGTCATGTTTTTATTTTCTGCTACTTCGTGATTTTTCATAAGAGTTGCATTGTATCCAGGAAACTAGCATAATAATTGCATATGAAATGCATGACGTTTTAAAATGTATTTCATGCAGGTTTCTGAATGGCAGACAGTATGCATGACCTTGATTAAATTAGGCTGCTGCTTAGTTTATTAATTATCTGCTGGTACATGGGTTATGTATTCTCCAAATGATTGTCTCTCAAATAGGCTAGTAGTACGGTCTTCTTCTTTCTTTTTTTTTTTGATTTAGAAAATTTCATTAAAGTCTGATCTCATGTAAACACTGGCTGTGTGGCCTTAAAGATCCAAGCAATTTAAGGAACGCAAGTACGTTTTCATTCCACTATCTTCAAGTCTTTAGCAATAATGGTATAGACATCAACTGACTACTTTCTTGCCACAAGGCTTACAATGACCAGTACTGGCCAGTTTGTAAATTTCAGTTGTTATTGTGATATTTTTAGTCTCAAACAACTCAAACAAGCAGATTAATTCGTTAAACCGTTCTTCACATGCTTTAAAATGGACTAAGGTAACGATTTGAGTTCCTAGCATTGGTATGATAGATTGACAATCCCGTGTGGAGGACACTGGCAACCTGAGGCACTTGGCAAGCTATACATCAGTTTTTCCGTAATAAATCCTCGCATATTTAGAGATAATTTTAAATCAAAGGCTTCAAACCGACAATTACACCCTCTGCTCAGCGTTTTATTGGAGTTTCTCAGAGCAGAGACGCTTGAGGGAGACAGCAGCCCCTCTCTCTCCCCTCTGTTCTCTGTGGAGACACACATAGCTCACGGGCGCTCATGCGTGTCCCCATGAAGATGGTATTTCTTTCATGCGATTGAACAACAGAACCCTCTCAATCTTCAAACTCCATCAATGGTTTTGACGGGTTTTTTCAAGGTTAATTTTCACAGACGACGTTAAATAGAGCAATCTTTTTGTTCAGACGTTGCCCTGTGTCTGTGAGCGCATTTAATCACGTAAAACAGCACATTTCAGTGTATTTTGGGCTTACACTGAAACTCTCTTTTTACTAATGGCTTTGCTTATGAATGTTTAGCGATAAATAATTTTTATTTTGCTTTGTTGTAGCTGTAGGTTAATATAACAGTATTTTTTGATTTACTGCTTGATTTTTGCGAAAGGCTTATCGCTTTAAAATAATATCAGTTTCAAGTTGCGCTTTAAAAGTCACTTTTTTTCCCAAGAAGGACCCCTCATGCTATTTGGGTGAAGGAGTGGCGGTAATATACAGTTTGCATACAACTGGCGCCAGACTGACTCGCTGTGTATCTGAGTGACTGAGTTTAGGATCCTGGCAATTACTGCCGCCACTCTTAAAGAGACAGTTCACATTATGCTTTTATTTTTTCCCCACGACAAAAAAGGCGAGGTCAATACTTGTCCAGAGACTTTTTCCTTTTGTGCCTTCGGACTTTTAATGCGTTCTTTTGTTACTAGACTAGTTTTTGCGCCTTGAAAATTGGAAAAACCTAATTATACTGGCTTATATACACTGTTTGTATTAGTCCATCATTAGCCCTAATGTGTTAACCAGAACTAAGAGTAGTACGCTCTCACTGATATCTCAAAGCAGTATAAAATCTGTAAAATATATGAATATGCAACAAAGGAAATATGTGGAACTTTGTAAATATTTTGCAGAAATTGCGTGCAGTTTTCTGCATACATATAGCATTTGGACTTACAGTATACATGCAATTTCTGTACACAAGATTGTAAAATCTACATTGTGTTTTGTCATTGATATATTGCTCTGAGCCACAGACAATAATCTACATATAATTGACCTTTGCTTTCTATTCCAATTGTAATCATAATGCTATTATATTTTAGAGTCACCTCCTCCTCCATACTCAAGACTTTCCCCCAGCGAAGAACACAAGCCACTGGGTAAGTTTCACATGCACACTCTAATTGCTGATTAAATATGTATTTATTTAAAATTTCGCTGTAAATGATTATGCACATTTTAAGGGAACAGATGATATGAAATCATTTACTGACAAATTTTCAATAAAATAATCTGTGTAACAAAATAACCTGGCCAAAATAAGTCAGTGCCATCAGTTGTCACCCACTGGTTGAATCCCTGGCTTTACGGAGAGCCAAAGGGGAAGCAAAAAGTAGAACAACGTGAAGAATTTTAATGGTGGCAATTAGGCACAGTGACCAACTGAGAGCCAGTGGAGGCTGCAGCCAGTATCCGGCGGGCCCATTTTCAGCGTGCCAATCTGGAGCCGGCCTGGGCTCGGCCCTGTCTGTTGTGAGGGTTGCTGGGGCCTGGCACTGGATATCTTCTCGGTACCATAGCTCAACACCGGGCACACTGTTGACAGGAGGTGGTACCATCTGGAACTGATGCTTTGGTGGTTTACAGCTCAGCCTGATAACTCATTTAATTGTTACCAGGATTGGCTCAATATCAACATATCAGCTGTTGATACAGCACCAGTACCAGTGAGATTTTACAACTCTTGATAGCAAAGCAAAATATGTTACACACTTCTATGTAAATGTAAACATTCTTCTAATTTTAATGTTTGGGTTGTTTAGATTTCTTTATTTATTTAGAAAAAAAGCCTCTTTTACTCACCAAGGCTGCATTTATATGAATTAAAATAATTTTTTATAAAATTGAATTTATAAAATGAATAGCATCCAAAACATAATATATGTGTATATTTATTATCATGCATATATAAATACACACACATGCATGTATATTTAAAAAAAAAAAAAAGTTATGTTTTTATATTAATTGTTTTTATATATAATATATATTTTCATATTTTAAATAAATATGTCTTTATTTATGTATACATAATAGATATATGCAGCGCACACATATGTAAACAAAAACTTTTATTTTGGATGAGATCAATCGTTTTGACAGCAACCGTGAAATTTTATGATTTTCACAAGAACGGAATTTATTTGAAATAGAAATATTTTGTAAATTAATGAAAGTATTAAAAATCTTAATGACCCCAAACATTTGAAGAGTATTTATATAACAGAAAACTACGTCATGTTGCTTGGTAGCTGTGCTTTAAAAATTCCTAGTTGTATCATCAAGTTGAAAATAGGTCAAAAAAGAAATTTCTAACTAACAACCTCTAACCAGATGACATTCTTTATCTCTTCAGATCTGTCAGATTCCACACTGTCTTACACTGAAACAGAGGCTGCCAGCTCGCCTAACGTCACCCAAGGGGAATTCTCAGGTGAGTTTCTTTTTTTGAAATATATCTGCTCTGAAATGTCGAGTTGCTCTGTTTTAATTCGGGATTGTTTGAAGTCTTCATGTCAGCATGGCCTGTGATACTATTGTCAGACTTGTTGCTGTTTTTTCCAGTCTCTGAGAGCTCATGTGGTAACATCTTTGTTCAAACAAAGGCTACGTGCCTGTGATGGTGACCTTGCACCAGATATTTACTTTTCCCCCCTTCTGCAAGAGAAAGCAGTGAGCATGCAGAGGGTGTTTTCCCTGTTAGTTGTCATACATCTCAGAGTTTGGCAGGAATATTTCAGTGACATAGTTTTGCATCCGTTTTAATGGCCAGGAAGGGTTTTAGCGCTCAGTAAAAGTCTAAAATTCAAAGAAAACAGCGAGGCTTACCTTCCGCTGTCCCTAGTTCTGCGGGTTCTCTTGGAGTGTGTTTGAATAAATGAGCAAACTTTGCAGGTAATTTGGTTTTTATGTTGTGCTTTGCTCCTCCTCATTAAAGGCCATTAGGAGCGGAGAGAGTGCGGTGGAGATAAAGCTCTCATTGTGAGCCCAGCAGAGGTTCAGTGGGCCGTGTTGGCTGGCCATAGAGCCTGCCTCCCCTCCTCTGTTTTCTTTCAGAAATATTTGAGTGGGATCAAACTGTAATAAGATCCAAGCTCGCAGGGACACACACACACTCGAGCACACGAGTCACGTTATACGCTCTACACACAACGCCGCGTAACGGAACACGCACACACAAACGCACATATCAGCCTTTACGGCTCTATCTTGACCAGAGTAGGCTTTTTTTTCCATTGCTGAGAAAGGGCCACACCGAGAGAAAAGAGGAGAAACAATCTTGTGTCATGGTTTGAGATGAAACACTCCCCTCTTATGGAATGAAATCAACATGCTTCTCTCATAAAACTGGAACCGCACCATGCATGCGTAGGATCATGGCCGCAGAGACAGAAAGGCTAAGGCCTTGTTTTGCAGTGCTAGAAATAGCATTCAAAGAGAGCGGGTCAATCCACCCCCTTTCCCAGAAGGAGCTACCTGAGCTTGTGGCTTCATGCACCCTGTCACCACCACTTCACAGGCTGGCGACACTCCTTGCGCAAACAAATGATGTTTCAAATGCTTGCTGAGATTTTTTTTCTTTGGATTGGGTTCGTGTGAGCTTGCTTGTAGGTTCAAGCCTTTTTTGCTTACATGCAGGAGCGTTTTTAACTAGATATGTTTATTATTGTCATATACTGACTTAAAAAGGACCAAAATAGCATGCATATGGTACCATATCTGCTAATATAATAACCTTTTAATACATTTGATCAATACTGACAATATTTCATCTTTAAAGCATGATCATTTGCCCTATTGTTACATTTAGATCACTTTAAAAGTAAATTTATTTGACCATCATCTAACACTTATTAAAACATTTTAGTAACACTTTCTATGTATTACCCCCCCCCCCACCCCCCGGCAGAAATTAATATTATTTTTTTCACACTAGACATTATAATAACGCATGTAAAAAAGTAAAAAAGTGTTTTAATATTTACATTAATTTCTATACAAAGTATATGATTTTAATACCAGTGTCTCCACACAAGGAAATCTTGCTAATTAAGCATTAAAAATACCTCACATGTAGTTTTTTCTTCTAGTACAGCTTATAATAATTTGGTGTAAAGCATTGAACTCTCTAAAAAATGTCCGTAGCTGAAATTGTTAAAATTCCATAGATGACCACTAACATAAGGTATGTAGATTAGAGAGGGTCACCTAAGGAATTTTATCCCTTTCCTTTTACTACCTGTACTGCAAGAAAGAAAGGAAACGGATCTAAAAGCGTTCATACATATGGCCATCCACCCACCCTGAGTCCCTTATCCCACCCCACCCACATTCAGGAACTAGCAAAGCTCTTAAAAGTAAGGCCGGGGGGCCAAAGGTGGGAGGGGGAGCAGATTGCAGCCCCCTGGGTGAGTGTAACTGCTGCTCTGAACACTCATCCACTCTGTTTGACAATAGCAACAGAACACATCTCAACGAGTCTGATGAAAACTCCCCGCCGCCCAAGGGCGAGATTTTAGAGAATTTGGCGTCTTGGTTTGAAAGACAGTCTGTGGATGCTTGAGATCTGAGGCTATTTATGTAATAGATCTTTGATGTCTTGCTGCCTCAGTGAGTTTGTTTGAAGCACACTGAATTGGGATTTTCAGCTCAAATCTTCATTGAGTTTCTGTAAGCCTTTCTGCATGTATTTAGCATTTTTGCGTGTTTGTGCACGACTGTTTTTCTTTTGCACGTCCTGGAATCCGTGTGAATATTTGCGTTTCTGTGTGTTTGTGTTGGTGTCTGAGATGTCTGCGCTCCCGTGTTTGGGTACATCTCTGTCTGTTTGTGTTGTTTGTATCTGGAAGTCTATAGTTCATCGTTTCAGCCGCAGTTTCTCGTTTAAAAGCAACTGTGTTTGTCAGTTTGTGTCTACACTGTGTCAACGCACAGCTATTGATTAAGTGTTCGCTATGTTTTCAAAGCATGGCCGTTGAAACATGTGGTTGTGATGTGCTACATGTGTGTCTGTAGAAATGTGTGTGTGTGTGTGTGTGTGTGCGCGTGTGGTTCCAGTCACATTCTGTAGCTGTGACTGGGTTGTAATGCAGCCCACCTGTTTCCTCACTCCTTGTTGTGGCCGTGTGGAGATCAGAATTATATTCTTTGAAGTAGGTCTCATTGCTTCCTGTATAACTGCGTGCATGTGAGTTGTGTTTCCTCTCTGTATTGGGGTTTTTGTGATCTTTGTGGTTCGCAAGCCCCTGTATCGGGAGGTGGTCTCCTCATCGTCTGATGCTCACTGAGAATATCAGCATGATTGTGAGGGTGGGCACAATTTTGTCATGATTCATGGGGTGTAATTTAAATTGAATTGGATACACTCTGAGGGTGTTGAATTGGATTTTTAGTGCATACAATACAAATAATTGGATTCTGGAAAAAGTTTTTTTCCATACTGGTCCAGAAAATGAAAGTCTAGTTAAAATGTAGTGATGTAAAATGATTAATCACGATTAATTGCATCCATAATGAAAGTTTTTGCTCTCATAATATATATATATATATATACTGTGTATATATATATATAAGACAAATATGTAATGTTTATATACTACTAAATATATATACATATCATATAAATTATGTGTAAATTATATGATAGATATAAGTCTGTGTAACACAGAATTGTTGACATTTTTGAGATTTATTAAAAAAGAAAAACTGAAATATTACATGGTCCTAAGTATTCAGACCCTTTGCTCAGTATTTAGTAGAAGCACCCTTTTGATCGAATACAGCCATGAGTCTTTTTAGGAAAGATGCAACATGTTTTCTCCACACAAACCGGTTAGAATTAAGGAAATAAAGTTCTATCTTGGTCTCATCAGACCAGAGAATCTTATTTCTCACCATCTTGGAGTCCTTCAAGGTTTTTTTTTAGCAAACTCCATGTGGGCTTTTATGTGTCTTGCACTGAGGAGAGGCTTCCGTCGGGCCGTTCTGCCATAAAGCCCCGACTGGTGAAGGGCTGCAGTGATGGTTGACTTTCTATAACTTTCTCCCATCTCCTGACTGCATCTCTGGAGCAGTGACAGTCACAGTGATCTTTGGGTTCTTCTTTACCTCTCTCACCAAGGCTCTTCTCTTTATTTATTACTTATTCTCATTTTGTAGTTATTACCAACTGAAGTTTGATTGAGTGTAATTGTAATGCAAAATGAAGAAAAAAAAAAAAAAAAAAAAAATTATATATATATATATATATATATAAATTTTCTACTTAATTCTACTTTAATTTTCAGTTCAATGCAGTTCTGCATCATATTTGCTAGTAATTCAGCAAGTGAAATGGAATTTAAAGATCTCAACTGCATTCTAAATGCAGCACATCTGGCTGCAGACAAGTAGAATTGTTTTTCCAGTAATTATTAGTCTCTGTGATGAGGGATCTGACAGATGTGGAAGGCTAGCAGGGCTGAAAAACCAGTGGCTATTTACAAATCATTCTCAGACCAGCCGTAGATGTGCTACTGCTGAGAGATGCACCCTAATAAGCCCTCTGGAATTTGTCACCATCTGTGGAAAAGGAAGCAAATCCAATGTGTTTTCACGCGTGTGCACGTTCTTACTTTAAGATGTCACAGTGAGAACATACTGTAGTTGTTTCATCACTACGAGAAAGACCCCACGTCCCACTGAGGAGCCCTGTGGTGCCATTGTGTTTTATGTTGTGTTTATTTTTCCTTAAGAATGTTGGAAAGGTGGTCGGATGGCTGTTCGGGTAGGTTCATTGAGTGCTGTTTTGGCCTGAGGAGGAGGAGGAGGAAAGGCTCAGTCAGGTATAGAGGAATGGTTTGGTGATCTGTAATTTTACTCTGGGTTCACTCCTGGTGCTTTGTGATGGTTACACTGCCCTCTCTGTTTTTGGGGAGTAGACCACAGCCAGGCTGGCGTCCCTATGTACAGCCTATTGGTGCTGTATGTCTTAAAAATGGAAAGCAGTGACAGTATCATTCAACTGTACTGGACTTTACCAAACTGATCAGCGTTGTGACTGTAAACCAAAGCCTCTTTTCCATCAACAGAGTGCTGGTGTCCAATCTGGATCCTTTCTGGCTCTGCTTAGTCCATTAGATCTGGTCGTTTAAACTATAACCAGGTAACATCAGAGGCCAGGGTGTGGGATAATATCTCACAGTATAGTTTTTAATTTAAGACCACCTAAAAACTTAACAGTGAAAAATTAATGGTTATTTTCTGAATATGTGGCATGATGTTTATTCATTAGGGTAATTCCAAGACATTTATTTTTCCCCATTTGAATTCATTTAAATTAGTTGTGTAGATATGTACATATATATTGGAATATGAACTCTTTATATATTTAATCAGTTAATAAATACTACAATGTGCTACATTGGTTTGTGAGTTGGTCATGTAGAAACACATTCAGCTATTACTGATTTCTCAGATCTACGGCAATGTGGGCAGATTCAGAGATCTGACGATCTGCATAATTTCAGTGGAAAAAGGGTATGCGTCATGAATTATGAGAGGTGCTGAATCCGAGCTGATCTAAACAGGTAGCAATGCTTTCACAAAGAGCCAATGGTGGATGACAGTATTCATAGTACAGCTTCTTGTTTTTTGTTTTCATAAAACTGCCGTCTTACAGGCCAGCGTGTGTTTTGTTTTGACTGATAGTCTTGACACAATATAATCACATACTCTCCCTATCAGAAAATCACAAACAGACATGTTTTTATGTGATAAACTGGCAGCAGTACACACATGCCAGTCTGTCTAGGTCTGATCTGACCTCATTTCTGCAGTGCATGAAAAGGGCATCTGGATGCCCGACAATTAAGCAAAGTAATCGAAGCATGTGACGGTATGCTGCTATCATTGATTTGATTGCGTCCATAGATTCTGAAAAGCTTTAAAAAGGCATGTGATGTCTTTCCCTTAATTTATTAGCTGGCTCGCAGACGCTTGAAAATATCTAGACTGTGGTTCCAATTCTTTTCGTTGGCAATGTTTAAATCTTTCATAGGAGCTCTGTCATCTTTGATTCACCCTAATGTCGATCCAAACCTGTATGATTTAGAAAAACAAAACTAAAGGAGAATTTGAAAGAATCTTTAGGCTGATCTTTTCTATACAATGATTATGTAGTGACCAGGTACTATCAAGCTCCAAAACAGCATCATGGATGTACTAGAAAAAAAAAGTTTTTATGACTTGAACTAAACCAAAATTAGAAATGCTGCCTTAGCAACTAACTAAAAAAAGAGTAGATTTAAGGTAAAAATAATAGAAAACTATTTATAAATACTTTATAAAAATTAAAAAAAAAAAATGTCCAAATGACCCAAATGAATTACTAAAAATGTAACTAAAATTAAAAAAATATTTAAAAACGTTAATACCTATTATGGTATAAAAATAATTCCATCACATTCATGAAATGAGGACGAATAAATTATCACAAAATGTGCACTTTCCCTTTAAATCAGTAATTGTGAGAAAGACATTTGATATTATATAGACTGTATTTTTCCGTCGCTGAGGTAAACTAGGATCATGGGAGTGACATGAGCTGCATTACATCATTTACAGCAGAACTACGAATAATGAGTTATGTAACTTTAAGAGTCTAAACAGCTCCACATTGGGACGGTTTCAGTTTAAGCTATCCTTTTCCACTCTCTTTCCTAAAAACCCATGCCAGTCCATATTACAGAAAGACAGAACGGTCCCACACACGCACACACTGCCCTGATGCTGTAACGGTGTTACTGTGCCATTGAAAAATGAGCCACAGTGGGGTGGACAGTGCGGGGGCCACCCTTTTGCCCTCCCCCCTCATATTCCCTCACCTCAGTATCTCTCCCTCTCTCGCTCTTTCCCTCCTTTTATCTTTTTTCTCCCTCTTCCTTATTCCTGTTGCCTGGCACGGGGCCTCAGGTTTCCACCGCAGCCCCAGAGCCTGCCCACACTCCCCCAGGGCCCCAAGTGCTCCAGGATACGGGATGTGGAAATAATGTGACTGGAGTACTTCCACCCTGCCTCCAGAAAATCAGGTTCTGCGGATTGTTTATTTGAGGGGAAGGAGGCCTCAGCCAAACATCCTGTTTTAAAAAGCTTGCCTGGGTTTTGTAGCGCAGGGGCTGCTCAACTACCCCTTTGACGGCAGGGGGAAGCTGAGGAATGTTGAAGAGAAGCCCAGCGGCCTGAAGGTGATGGTCGGGATGTGCATTTGTATAAATGTGTGCGAGGCTACATGTGTCTGTAGGGCATTCGTGGGGTTATTTTTTCAGAGATGCACAGCATGTAAATATAACCCAGGTAGTATCGTGCAATCATGGCTATACCATACAGCTCTCCTTGAGCATGTGTTCCTGTCTTGAATGACCGACTTCCTCTTCCTCTTGCATAACACATGTAAACAAGGCAAACAAATGCTCGTCAGCCAATAGAGAACAGCTGAATTAGTCGTCAGCCTCTATTGTATCTCACAACAGTTTCTGTAAAAGATATGCATATTTGTTTATGGTCTTGTTGTTTATGTCTCGCTGAGACCGTGTCATGTTTTTGTCTTTGTCAGTAGGTTTACGTGTGTAAGTACATGCAGCTTACCCTTTTGGATGGGGAACTTGTGTTGGATTTTAGGGATATTAGATTAAATTGTATTTTTTTTCTCACCACATTGTTTGACCGCAGTAAATATTTTAAGATGTGAAGCTTTTCCATTATGGAAAAGCAGAGATTTTGTTTCTCCAAAGACTATATTTGCCGTATTGTTGTGATACCAGTTATGTATTTCACAAAATCAAGAAATAACTGTTTGAGTCACACTATTGGCAATATGATCATCTTTATTGCAGCCAGGCATGTTTTTTTAGTTGTTTTAAAATTTTTGTTTACACCTTAACCTTGACACGAAGCATTAAAATGCAGTTGTAGTATTAAATCCAATATTTATTTAATTGCAGAGCAGGTAATAATTTCCTCATTGAGCCCACCCCCACCCAGTAATGAGTGAGAGATCGAGTCCTGCAGTGCGCTCTGGGAAGGCTAGGGCAGCCCAACTCCCCTCTCCCTCCACCCTGCACGCCGCTGCGCCTGCCTGCCTCCTCCAATAGAGCCATTCATTCAGTCCAGGCCACGGGGTTAGGGAAACAAATAAAGAGGCAGCCATGCCATTAAAAATGTATGGAATGTCCAACTGTTAGTTTAGTGTTTTAGCAAGCCTCCTCTCAAGGCTGTGGAAGGGAGTACAATACTCCGTTCAGTGACCGTCACCGTAAAAGCTTTTGCTTTCGGTCTCAGCTGGCCTGCACCCAGAGGGTGGCCGGCAAAAAGGTGGCAGTAGTAGATGCAAAAGCCGGTTTTGTTTTTCCGACCAGTTTAGGATCCACAGTAATAATAAATTCCCGTGCCTGGCACTGGGATGGACAAGCGGTGATTTAGGCCTGTGGTTTGATTGCCTAGCTAAAATAAAGTGAAGAATGTTTCCCCCCTTCCTCCCCAGAGGAACATTGACAGTTGTGCAGGGACCTATGGCAGTCAGTATTTTTAAAACTGGGAGAGCCAACGCATTCCTCTGGCCTGCAGAATGCACTGTGTGGATTAACTGCAGGGGCCCATGGAGTCCGACATCCTCACGTTAACCTTCATTAAGAGAAAGACACACAGCGTGCATGGAGAAACGAACATGATGTGGGGCATAGTGGGGCATAGTCTTTAAACGTTTAGTTCACAGAATCATATTTTAAGGTTTCAGTTTTGTGTATGTCTTCTAGGTGTGAGTACTTTTCATGATGCAATGTTTTTCTCATAATGGACATTTGTCTCAAAGCATTTTTTCAATGTGTAATGTCTCAGTTTTGTTTTTCTGTTTCTTTCTTTCTTTCCACAAGTTTGGCCAAGCGGTGATGATATTCTCTTGTTTTAGAGATCGGTGCTTAAATCAAAAGGGTTGAAGGCAGTGCACACTTGTCAGGCTAAATCATATTGGCACTGGCATATTTTCAGGTTTTTCCACAACTCTGTGAGGAGAGTTGTTTTTTCCCCCTTGTGTTCGCTGCTCAAAATTATGGAAATATTATTCAGACTAACCGAGCAGGACACGCATGTCAGAGGGAGCTGGTCTTATAAAGGGGGAATTCTATAATACTCTTACAGAGGTTAAGAGATTGAGTTCATCAATGCCTCTTATCTAGAATATACATACATGTTTTCTCAATTCAACTGCCATCGGCAGATGTGGCACACAATTAACTCTTACAAAATATTTCAGTGAGTAATACCCAGGTATTGCAAAATAGGTAAGAAGAAGCCGTCTGAATTTCTTAACATTTAGGAGTCCGTGATCCTTACGCTAATGACTGCAAAACAGATAAGAGAAGAGATATAGAGATATGGCATAAGAGACAGGCCTGGCGATCAAACTGCAATCACTCACTCTTTCACTCACTTAGCCGCAGCACATTCTCTGATGTGATTAGTGGTATGACGAAGCACACTGTACCTGTTTTAGTTTGCCCTGTTGGTCAATCTAAGCGCGGAACAAAAGACTCCCTCAGAGACACAAAACGGGATTTGTGAGCACCAGAGAGCAAGAGGAACACTAAGTTGATCTGCACTAACTGGACGTATTTGCTCTGTGTCCAGAGTTTGGTCTCTCTTTCTAAATGCAATTACAGCCCTCAATGGGGAGTTCATGCCATACCTCAGTGGCCCTTATTGAGGACTTAGAAAACCCACAGCAAACAAGCCTATTCACTTCTGCTTATTGTGGGGTGGTTCGTGGATTTTAGAGGTAAACATGTCTGGGGGGGAGTGTCTATTAAAGTATATACTACTGGTGTGCCTCAAGGCTATGTCATTGGCACTTGGCTATTTCAGTCTTTATGTCTTTGTCTGTGTCGCTTTGTCTCTTTCTCACCTAACAAGCTATTCTAAAGTGAGTAAGTTTGTTTAACGTATATAATTATATCTTAATGATTTGATACATTGATATTTTTGTGTTTGTTCTTAACAGACACTGTAATGAAGTAGAATCAAAATATATAATGTAAATCCTAATAATGATAAAAATCATTAACTTTATTCACATGCACTTATGAAACAACAGTGATAAGCACCAATATTTAGCCTGCTTATTAAATATTTATATATGTCTTAATATCTTTAGGAAGTCATTTTAAAATCTGTTCATTTAACATTGCTCTGTATCGCCATGTCCTAAAGCATCAAATTATCTCTTCGTCCATGTTGACAGATTTAATAATGCATTTTTAATGGGGGAACATAAACAAATGGCTTTGTTTTAGAAAGCAGCTGTGTAGCTACCTAGTACTGGTGTGATTTCAAGCTTTTGTGACTGAAACAGAAGGCAAAGATGGCAGGGCTGTCAGGATGCATTCACTTGAGTGTTTATGATCCATTGGGCCGATCAATAGCACGCCATCATCTGAGCTGAGGATGTGTCCATCACCTTGCAGATGAGCTGTATCCAAATACACAGCTTTCGCCTTAAATTAACCTGAGCTCAAGAACTGTCTCAACCGCTGGCCTGGCTCCCTGCTCTGAAACCGTACCTGCTGTGTTAAATTCAGCTGCCAGAGTCTATTTCCCATTGATGTAAGGCTAATATCTTTTATGACAGCAATATTTGCGGTGATCAAAGCCTGAATTTCTGATAAGTTACACTTAACAGATCATAATCACTTGAATAATAGATGATTTATAGTTTTTGTTTCTTTATTGCTAGGATATTCCTTGCTCTATTGGATCATTGCTTTGTGTTTGTTAAAAATGCATGTGTGTTTTTATTTTATTTGTTGTGAAATATGTAAGACTGATTTGTTATAGTCTTGGCAGCATCAGTTACAATGGGTTAAAAGTGATAAATAATCCTATGCCAGTGTTTTTCAGCAATGCTGTAATTGGTTATTGATTGTAAAAAAAAAAAAAAAAAAAAAATATATATATATATATATATATATAATAACAAAAAAATTACAAATAAATAGGTTAGATTCATTTTTAAAAATGAAATTTATATTAAAAATAAATTCATTGCAATTAATACTTCTAAAAAAATATATATTTTTACACAAACACACATGCACATATAAGAAATATTTATTTTAATATTTTATTTTATGTGGTGGATCCAGTGAAAATATAGGCAAAGCAATATATATTGTTTAAAAGAGTTGTTTTTAACATGGTGGTGTATCTTAGTAATTATTTTTCTGGGATTTTAACTGAAAGATTTTGGAATGTACCCATAATGAGTGTACTGTAATTTGCTTTGGATAAAAGTGTTGACTAAATGACAGATAAGTACTTAGTGAAAGGGTTTCAGAGTTCATCAGATCTTTATAGCGCAAGTAATTGATATTTTCCTGTCTTCTTAAATACTATGTAGTCACCTTTAATCTGCGTTTTGCACCTTGAAAGAGCTAAACATTCACAGTCAAACACGAACCAATAATCTATCCCACACTCCCATATAGAAGTAGCAGCGGTGTGAGGTTGCAAGCGAGCAGTAGATGGTCTGTATTTCTGGGAGTTTGTCCTTCACACTGCCCCGTCTGTTCTCATGGTAAAGGAATTCGGTTTGGATCCCCCAGTCCTTTTGGCTAAGTCTCACCCGTGGAGATCAGTACACAGATCTGTGGGTCTTCGCACCGTTTGACTCTGCTGTGGAAATCACGGCAGAGGCCCAGCGATCTGACCTGGGGAGACTGCATACTCGTTCATTTGTTGCTCTGGGCTCAGATGGCCTATGTGTTGAAATGTCAACACTAGTGAGTGTTAAGGAATCCGGAGAGGCAGGGCAGCAGCGGCCGTCAGTGAATCTTACTAGCTAAGCTGTGCTTTATATGGCTCTGAGGTGTGAATCTTACGCACATTTGACCAAGTCATCATTAACACTATAAAGCCACAGTGAAGGGATTTAAATACACACTTGCCATTTGCAATGGAGGCTTCAGTTTATATGCATTTTCATAGAAAGATTGCACAGCCCCCTTTTGGCCTAAATATAAAGCTGCCGAAGTTATTGAATAAATAATGATAACTGTGGTTGCTACAATAAATTAGATTTATTCAGCATTTGATTTATGTCTAGTTCTCTGGTTTTACAGTTGTCTGTTAGCAGTCGACAGAAAATAGTTTTATATAAAATATAACAATAGCAATATATATGAGGGTCAAAGATGAAAAAGGGTTAAAGCATAAAAACAGTGTAATACTGCTTTAAATTGTTGTATATTTTCTGTATAATTTATTTACAATTTACAGAAGATTTACAGAAGACACCCACTAAAATGACATTCAGTGTAACTATTTTGTCATGCTTATTAACTCCAAAAAACAATTTATGACTGCTTACTTTTTACTGTTTCCGAAATGAACAGTGTCAACTAGATGATTTAAAGCGGCCAAAAAACAGTCATTTTATTTTCCTGGTATCTTTAATCCTCTCTCAGAAATGGAACAGAGTTATTTTCCTTTGCTTTTACATCTGCCGCCTAATATATGTTGTCTCACCACTTTTAACAGCCCAGCAATGGTAACAAGGAGCCTGAGAAAACTGTAAAAACTCTAAAATTAATGAAGTGAAGGGAAGAAAAGGAGAGCAGGTCAAAGAGAAAGAAACCCATCTGTGTGAGAGTGCCGCCCCAGTTAGTGCGTCTGGCTGATAAAGCAGTCTTTGATGGCAGAGATAGTACAGACGCCAGCCTAAATGTGGCCCGTTTGTGTGTTGTAAGTCGCCCTGTAGTGATAGTTGTCTAAAAAATCAGAGTCGTACCAAAGAGAGGCCGGAGGGAGGGTAGTGCGGCGGCATTGTTTGTTATGTTTCACTTTTTTCCCCCGGTCCAGGCAACCGTAATTCCAGCTTCCCTGTCTGACCCCAGCGAGAAGAAGAATGCCCAGGCCTGTCAAGAGTGGCGTCAAAAGATGAATTCTGTCCACCATAAAACTTCACTGTGCTCTCTCTTTCTGTTTCTCCTGCTCGCATAAACACTCTCTGTCTTTCTCCCCCTCCGCCTGTCAGCGCAGTGGTACAGTCTAATAGCTGGAGGGAATCTAATCCTTGGCACAGGATAAGAGACTCAGACTCCCCCTCCATTCCCTCCCTCTCCATCTCTCTCTCTCTTTTTCTCGCTCGCTCGCAGTTCAGTTCAATTCAAGAAAGCTTCGCTGCCATGAATGTTAGGATCACATTATTTCCAAAGCAACAGTGTTTCTCTCTCTCTCTCTTCGTCTCTTTCCCTCTCTGGTTAAAAATCTGGCAGGAGTGCTGTGGAGGAATGAGTTCATCTTTTCAGAATTCCCTGAATTAGAGGGGATGAAAAAGACAGGGATGTGGGCCTGTAGTTTGGTGGGAAGAGATGACAAGCTGCTGTTTTTCCTCTCGATCTTTCTCTCGCTCTGGATCTGCCCAGAGCTCTATGAACGTGTGTTTACCCCGAGGCAGTTCTTTTCTTGCCTTTTCTCCTCCCTGCATGGTGCTTTTAAAAGCATTAGTGGGTAATCAAATAGTATCGCCATTGAAATCAACCCCTCTTTTGTGTGCTTAGAGTTAATTACCTCCAACTCTTCCCAAATGAATTTTTTTAGTGTGGTGTGGAGGGTGGGGTGTGCGCATGTATGTGTGTGTGTGTGTGTGTGTGTGTGTGTGTGTGTGTGTGTGAGTAGATCCTCCAAATATCTTTTTCTGTCTTTTTCTTGTAGTCGTTCCGCCTCACACGAAGTCTCGCTCTTGTGCATCTGCAAAAATGTAACGCAAGACATTGTTTGAAATATAATATGATCAATGTATGGTCCACATTTTTTCATGCATAATTTATTTTAGAGCATTTTGCAATGCCTAAACACAATGGGGTGAATACATGAAACAATACATTCACTAAGCACCTGCAATACGGTTTGACCAGTTGCACATTTAATATACTTATATTTTAAGTGCACTTTTTTTTGTATGTTTATGTTTTAGTAAAAACAGTGATATCGGAGGAAATTCTCAGAAGCCATTCCTCCAGTCTTTACACAAATCTTCAGAAATCAGTCTAATCCGAATCCTTCCTTACTATTATCAATGTCGAAAACAGTTGCGATGCTTATTATTTTGGTTAAAGAAATCTTCAGATTTAAAGGAGAAGTTCACTTTCAAAAAAACTTTTGAGGATAGTTTACTCACCACCATGTCATCCAAGATGTCCATGT
>JAUCNO010000318.1:8254981-8274454 GCA_032353835.1 Enteromius viviparus
GGCGGGCACACTCTGTCAGTTTAAATCTAGATTAAAGACACATCTCTTTACTCTGGCTTACACATAACACACTGATAAACATTTATTTATCAAATCTAATTAGGCTGCATTAGATAAGCCGGAACCAGCAACACTCCCCTTAACACACATTGTACTCGTTACATTGTAAAAAGAATGGCATCTACGCTAATATTAGTCTTCCTCTTTCTTATTCTTAGATCCAGATGAGACGGTGTATCAGCACAAAAAGATGATCTTCATCAGAGTCCAGAACATCTAGATAAGCCCTGTGGACAGATCACCGAAACCTAATGCACACAAACACACACACAAACAAACACACTAAAAGTCCTTTGCACAATCTGACATGTGCCCAAGGTTTTTTTTACTTCATTGTCTCATGGATGGGGTTATGGTTCCTTGCTGCTGTCGCCTCTGGCTTGCTTAGTTGGGGGCACCTAATCTCTAGTGATTATCATCGTTTGGTTACAGAGACCATCTCTGAATTTAATAAATAAATTGTTTGATCTCAACATTATACATTACCATCACTCTATTCTCCTATTTGATAATGTTCAGTGCTTTGCTACCATATGTATTGTTAAAAATGCCATATAAAGAAAAGTGATTGATTGATTGATGTTTATTAAGAGTCTAAAAACCTGTTGAGTAGCACACAAAGAAGACAGATTTCATCACTCTGAATGTAGGCTACGGGATATGGCTGATGTGTTGACAGACATCCTCATAAACACCACAATAGCATTGAAAATGTATGCTGAATCCATCGCTCAAGGTGCTTCTCACTTTAAAAGTTGCAGATGAAATATTTTCATCAGCTCTGACAAAAAACATTGATGAAGGACCGTGATGATGTACAAGTCTGCTTTGAAGTGCTTCCCAATTGAAAACTTGAACATCTAAAGTGCACAGGCTCAATGAAGCCATTCTGCCATTCCGAATGGCCATATAGTGGGCCAATGAAGATAATCCGTAATATTTATATGATAAAGTCACAATACATTGTAGACATTAAAGACCGTGTAAAGTCAATTTTGAGAATTGTTTGTAAACACATTAGAATTGCATTGCTAAAACATATTACAAAGACTGTGAACTATATAACACTTAATGGTGGAGTTATAATGTTAAACAGTTTTTTACCATTTTAGTGAGCAGGATTTATTGGGCGGGTCTAAATCAGAAGCTCGGTGTAGAATAGAGCCACGAGCACTGCCCCTCCGGCGAAACTATAAGAGCTGTGTTGGACTTGAAGCAGCACAGACTGATCGCGGTGTGACCTCAGTACAGTGAGAGATGCTTTGAATCGCTCTCTTGGTACAGTACTTGTCAAATAATGACCGTTCTGCACAGTGCTGCTTCAAGTTGGATTTGTTACCTTATTTTATTTGCTTTATGTTTTTTAGCAGTCAAGTTTGGCTGGGTGGTTTTTCTGTAGTATGACATACTCAGACAACACATTTGATATTGACGTTACACAGACTTTGACTCCCAATGTATTTTTTTCTATACTATGGAATTGATTGGCAAATGTTATCCAATTTTGAATAAATGTTAGTGGCAAAATAAAAGCTGCTTTAAAATTAAAGCAATTTGCTATACTTTTTGCTTAAAGAAGACAACATAATGTATACTGATGTCATTCAGACCTGAAACGTGCATTTAGAAAGTAAACATGCCCAATTTTGAGGCCTATGTAACATTATAGGTTCTATAGATAAAGCTGCACTATAAAGCAGCCCAAGTGTAAGTTCTGTTTGATTGAGTACCTGTGTGTTTTTGGCCAGGCAGAGCTTTAACCTTCCTTTGATATGGATAGTAGCCATCATTCACTGAGCCCTGCGCTGACCTCTGGTGTGAGCTATAGATCCAAAGGCATTACAACTGACTAAGCATGAAGGGGAAGCGGGCGAGAGTTTTAGGAGGCTGCTGGCCAGCTGATACCCCAGATGTGCGGCTCTGTTTGGGGCATGTCTGGCTGTGGAATCATGTTCTTACAATAAGGGCTTACCCTGAACAGACCCTGCTGGTCTGCCGAGCACATGCCAGATTTCATTTGATATTCTCTCCTGATCTGGCTGGATACAAATATAGGAAAATTTTGAATAGATATGGAAAAACCCTCACCTTTAAAACTAAAATACTTCACAAGGGGCTCTTGTATCCCATACGTCTTCTCAAATTAACATCTACTGTTCATTTACTCAGCAACATAACATTTCCGCAGCTCTGTACTTCTTTTTCCATACACAGCACTTACAAAGATAGTAGAAATGTTAAACAAATAGACACAGAAATAAGCTGTGGTGCCTTGTTTATCGTCCACATTTGGCTGAGTTCATGTTAGGTCAATTATTCTGTTTTTTTCTCTTGTACTTCCCACTTCCTTCTCATCTCTCTTTCCAACCTCTTTCCCCTTAGGTCCCGTAGTGAAGGACACGATGTGTCTCTCTTCTCCGCTTGGCTAGAGCGTTTTCCATGCGCTCAGAAAAGTGGCACTACTACGTCTATCCTTTCCCATAGAAGAACCTAGATTCTCTCATCTCTCCGTATGTTTACTTTCCTCTCATTAACACCACTCCCCAGTATAGCAACCCTATACCAAACTCCAAAAATAAGCGCACTTACTATTTCTAGAAAATACAGCTGAAAAAAGGTATCTCCTCCCAATGGTTATGTAATTACAAGTACAGAATCGTACATTTTTTCCATTTCAGTTGGAGTTTTTTAAAGCACTCTCACTTTTTTTGTTAATACTTTCATTCATGTAGGTCTATTTAAGAAGGGGTTTTTTATGAGGCCTGGTGCTGGATGAAAGATGTGGTCTATACTGTCCTGGAAGTGCCTCAGTTGCTGACAACTGCACACTGAGTAGCAAAAGTGAGTGTAGAGTGCTTCATGCTCTAACAGGGGCGTCTGGTCACAATTAAAGCTCATTGGTTTCTGTCAGAGTGTGGGGCTACTCGCCTGATCTGTGATAGATGAATTAGCGTAACTGAACCAGGCGCTTTGAAAGAGCCTTCCGACTAAAGATTCACACGGACAATATAATGTAATGTTGGAATTAATTTACAGTGTTGAACTGGGTAATTTCTGTGGCACTGCTGTCTTAAAGAGAAATTGCCAAAACTCATGTCAGATAAGCAAACTCATGTCATCGTTTGAGCCGATGTTGCTTTGCTAGAATGGTTGGGATGTTCTCTTCAACAAATTTTGAATATATTAATTTGAACAGCTTCATTCAGAAAAACACATGAATGAAACAGCTTACAACTAATTTAAGGAGAAGGCATGAACGCCATTTTGAAACGTAGCCTCTTACATTTAAAAAGATTACAATAGTATTTTCTTAAAAATGTTCTTCAAAAAAATGTTTTCTTTACAACTTTGAAAAATCTTTACAGTCTATCTTTAAAAATGAATAAATGAAATTCCTCTATATTACTACTATATATTAATGTATTACTTTTATACAAGGGTAGGGCCTGTTCTAGTTAAAAGAAGGAATATATTTATTTCTTACTAAGCACAGTTTAAAACTAATAACATATTTAGTTAGACATTTACTGCTCTAGACACATAAATAGAATTTGGACTGATATATAAACTATAATTAAACTTTATTTGAAGTACTACTTTTGCAAAACACACAGCCTAAGTAAAACGCAGCCTAATTTTATTTTAACTAACCTTTAATAACAATAAGCCTAAAATGTGGTTTAATTACCTTATTTTTTAATAACATCCGTCTTTAAAGGCAGGGTAAGCGATTTCTGGAAGCCAATGTTGATATTTGAAATCACCAAAACAAACATGCCCCTACCCCAAAAAGCTCTTGCCCTTATTTTTAATAGCTCCGCCCAACACATGCATAGCCTTCGCAACCTAGACAACAACAATTCTGTGAAACAAAGCAGAATCAATGTTACACCGTGTCTACACCGGACGCGAACAGTGTGACAAATCTCCAAAAGAAAACTGCTGCCAAATTCTATTTATGACTTGTTGACACAAATTTCATATGATTTTCAATGGTTGTTTTAATTGCGTCCAGGGTAGGCAGACTTTAGTTGTCACAAACTTAATTTGCGTGAAGCACAAAATTAGCTGTACTAGTTTAGCACATTTAAGGGTGTTTTTATTGAGTAGTACACAAATATGTAACTATATCTGTAATATACGTAGCATGAAATAAATGTATTTCAGATACATTTTAGCATTTTTATTTTTCACTATAGGCACTATAAGTGACTAGTATAGCACTTTTACAATTTTTAAAATTTAATAGCAAAGAAAAGGGACTGCACAGTAATGACAACAAATTCATGTGTAAAGTTAAAGACTGTCTTCAAACAGGTTTTCCATTTGTCGACCAACAAATAGTCCACCCTAAACTCATACCATTGGTTAAGATTTACATCAAGAAATTGCAACCTTTATCTTTAAGAAATTGTAACATAAAACCAATATTAGAATAGAGTGACTTGAATTTCAAAAGGAATGCAACTTGGCACGTAATGACAAAGGGTGATTCTTTCCTCTCTTTTTTTCATATTTCTTAATAATTCTTTTTAAAGATACATTTTCTTATCTTCATATTTCACTTTCTCTGTTCTCTCCTCCACTGTTCCTCCATATAATTCTTACTACTTTCTCTTCTACTCCTTCTGAATTCTCTCCCGACTCTGACAGATAAATAAATACACACATGCACACATACATGGCCGTCACTGTGGATAATGCATGTTACTTTTCTAAAGAGAAGAGATAATGGCTGAAGAAAGAATGTAGAGTGCTGTAGAGTCCTCCTCCCTGTCTCTCTCTCTCTCTCTCTCTCTCTCTCTCTCTCTTTCTCCCTCCCTGGCCTCCCCAAGGGGATCGGATGTTCTCAGCAGTTATAAGCAAGCAAAGCTGGCGGCCGGCAGACCGGCTGGCTCCACAGCAGCCTGGGCACAGAGACAATGCCAGACCTTCTGTCATGAGGCTCGCTTTCACTGAGGTCAGCTAAACCAGCCTGTGGGCCATAACACAGACATACACACCCGCAAACACACACACATACTAGTACACAATGACATAAACAGCTTCGCATTTAGCATATTTGAAATGTTAGATTTATTATGTTTTGGATCATTGAGCAGTGGCACTAGTGAATGGCCCAGCAGCGTCAACATGTCCCCACTATCTCCCTCAGTTAATCTGATGCTAGACAGATTTTTTTTTAATGAAACAGTGCTGTGTTTTATTTCTGTTTTGCTTTTGAATGATTATAAGCCCAGTCTTTTCAGACATTTTCTAGTTCAGCTAATTGTGTTTATAAAGACATTACTGAAATTTGTCTGCTTTTCCAATGCTGTTTTTTTATGAAAACTGATTCTTGTGAAAGCAGTTCAGGAGGAAACGGCAAAGCGTTTTCAATTTTAAGAATGAATAAAAAAAATATTATAATAATAATGACAGGCAGGTAAATGTAACTTTTAAATCACATGATCATTAAAGCATCTTTAAAACTGCCTCTACCTGTACATACAGTTTTTGAAATTCTTACATTCTTATTACTTTACAACAGAAAAGATATAGACGTACTCTTCAGTGTCTTTTTCACATTCCACTCCTTTGTAAACATTAATGTAGGGTAAATTTGGACTCAACTCTCTGCCTGTTAGGGTCATGTACTGTGTGTAACCTTTTACACAAAATCGTACAATCTATCTATCTATCATTATAAACAGGTACATAATATGCATAAACCAGTAATATTAATTAAATCTAATATTATCCAAGTTGGAAACATTACGCATGCAATTAGTTAAATAAATACAATAATTAAAACATAACATCAAATTTATATGATTTTCAGTCATTACAAAATGGGACTAGAGCCAGTTGTCATGAAACTGCACAAAAGCACTTTATTCAAACTTCTTTTTAGACCAAAATAATGTTTACTGTAATTTGAGCCATAAAAGACAAGCTATCGAAACCAACAGTGACAGCTCATAATTGATGTGTTATTCAGGAGGGAGGCACATACCATTTAGATCAACTGAAGTGCTGATAGTCAAGTCTTAGTCTGTGTATTTCTTTCTCCATAGACGTCAGTAAAAGCAGCACGGCTCCTGAGCCACACTGTTAAGGAGTTGAACTAGGTAGACAGAATTTGGCCTCCTGTTTTTTTTGGGACTGGCAAATCTGCTCACACTCAGGAGAGAAAGAGTAACTTTTTGGAGAGAGTTATTCCAGCTGAGCTTGCTAGCAAAGATGTCTCGGCTGGTTTTGATTTTACCCATCTGCCACCCCCACCCCTCTAAACCCATAATGCCCTGCCTTTCCCGGCTCCCACACATATGCACTTCTTCTGCCCATCTGAATTCTGACACGCACCACAACAGGTGTTTACACTTCCCTATCTGTCCGCACAGGTCTAATAGTGATTTATACAGGATAGAGGGAAATTAAGCATGAAGGATTACTTTGTGTATGAGATACTTGCAGGACTGGCGGCGTGTGTGGTGTGAGCATGCCAGTGCTGCAGCTCCTGGCACAATGTGTGAAGCCATTCAGCTTTTCTGACTGCATGTTTCGTAAATACAGAAAACACTGTTAAAGTATGTAATGCCACACATCTCATTATAGACAACATTTAACATTATAGATACCATTGCCAGTGAAAAGCATGGACAAGCCTATTTATTCTTACATATTGATCAAACTGAATATAAATATTAATGTGTGTTTGTGTGTGTGTGTGTATATATATATGTTTGTGCGGTAAAAATAAAAATAAACACAGCAAAAAGATTTATAGATTCTTACTTTTTTCAGTTTACGTAAATTAAAAAAGTACTCTACAAATACAAGATAATTATAATATATATAAAACCACTTGAAAGTGTACAATGAGATCCTCTTTTTTTGTTGTTTGACTGAAAATTAAGTAAATAAATATAAATATACATATTATATATATATATAATATATTTATTTACTTAATAATTTATATTATTATAAAATAATAATATTATAATAATTTTATAATAATTTTATATTTGTATATATCTTATATTCTACAAATATGATTTTTTTTTGATTATTATTATTTTTTGAATATTTTTAAATAGCAAAAAATATCTTTTTTTTTTTTTTTTTTGATAAAAAAATAAAAGAGAGGATATTCTTTATAGCGTTCTTTCATAACCGTCGCACAAAAATATACTCTAAATATTCATTTCAACCACTTCATTAATGTTTTATTATCTTGAGAAACATAAATTTAGTCAAACCAGCTCAGACTTTTGAAAATGTGCTGTTGATGAAAAATTGACTTTTGCGTTTATGTTAAATGAATAAATACTGCACTCAGACTGTTCCCAAGCTCAGCTGCAAAAAAGTGAAAATAAGGCGGAGGAGAGGAACAAAATGTGAATGGAGAGACCTAGAGGAGAGTTAAATCATTGGTTTGTTTCTCGGTGTGACCGAGAGAGCACATCAGCGTGTGATTGAGCAGTCTTTAAAGCATGCCCCAGAGAAAGACAGAGAGAAAATAAACTGTTTAGTGTTTCAGTGGAAACTTTTTTCTCCCCCTCCCCACCACCTCCCCTTCCCTCTCCCCCCGTTTCTTTCTGAATGAGAGGCTGAGTAGGAGTGCTGTGGAGTGCTAAGGTCTATCAGAAACATATGTGTGGAGTTCAAGGGCGGTTGGAGGAAGAAAGCGGATAAGCCTCTCAAAATGGTCTACATTCAGTTCGAGTCTCACTCTCAGAGAGGAAAAACAAGTGCTGAAATGGCATCTCCTTGTTCAAATGAAACAAGCAGAATGCTTAAACCAGCTATAACCATAAAACAAAACTTACCCTTTTTGCATTTGCAAAAAGAGCTGTATTTTTCCCTCATTCTTTTCTTCGATATGTTCTCTCACAATCAAAGAGTCCCTTGGGTTTCAGTTGCTCATTTGTGGGTTTTTAAGGGCTGAAGTTTGGAAAAAGGATGCGAATGAACATTCACTGCATGCATTCATGTAAGACAAGTGATTTTTCTTTATATACAGTGATGCCTAGAAACTTCAGATCAGTGAGGAGTGCTGAGGTGGCACTCTCTCTCTCTCTCTGTCTTGTGTGTTTAATGTGAGTTAGTAGCTAACACTCATCACATTGGGGATGTTTCATTACTGACGCATTACCAGAGCTCCCTCTTTTGAAGGAACGTTTGTCGTCATGGATCCTGCTCGGAAATCAACTTTTAAAGGAGATTTCATCCCCACCTTCTGGTGGTTTAGCACAGTTCATCGAGACCTCTTTTTACGAGAGTAATGTTTTCTGTGTGTTTTCATATCATTTAGAGCCAGTGTATCGGTGACATTCCTCAGGGTTTTTTTTTCTTTTAGTTTTCGAAAGAAATTAATACTTTTTTTTCAGCAAGGATGCATAACATTGAGCAGAATTGGAAAATGTTAAAAGAAACACACAAAAAAAAGAAAGAAGGAAAGACGAATTGATCAAAAATGTTAATATTACAAAATGTCCTACTTAATTAATTGCTTTTCTTTTAAATGTTATATCCATTAAAGAATCCTTTAAAATAACTGTCATGAAACGTTTTACTGTCATGAAATGTTTTAATAAACTGTGTTTAGTAAAAATTCTGCCAATAATACTCATGTCATTCCAAACCCATAAGACCTTTCTTCATCTTTTAAACACAAATTAAGATATTTTTGATGATATCAGAGAGCCATCTGTCCCTCCATAGACAGCAATACAACTAAAGTGAACCCAGATCCAGAAATGTGGTAATGTTACCATGCTGTCAACTAACCCTTTAAATATATTGAAGTAATTAAATTTATGCAAACTTTACCTACTGTATATATTCAAAAACGCTATTGGCTGTTAATGTTGTTCATGCACAATGTGTATTTGAATTCCTTGCATCTGTCTTGCAAAGCAGAAGTTTTGGTTTGCCAGTGTGTATTTGGGACGAGAGCAGAATGGAAAAATCTGTGGCATTTAGGTAGAGCCGTGTCATAAAGGCTGCGCTAATGAGGCCAGGCTTTTGGGAAGGGGGGAAATGGTTTACATATGGAAGCGAGAGCATACAGCCATCACAGCTATGCAGTCTGTGTGTAATGAGACAGAACAAGCTCACACACAAGCTCTCTCTAACTTGTATGCAAAATCTAACAAACAGGAAAAGAGTTAGAAATGAAGAACGAAAGATAAAACAGGAGAAAGCCCATTTCTCCTCCTCGGCTTCTCACTCTGTCGCAAAATCTAACACCAGATCGCTATATCCACATACATCACAGTCCAAACCAGCCGAGTTTTACAGGCCTCTTGCTAAAATAAACAGCAGAGTTGCAATAACCAGTTAAAGTGCTCTCAATCTCGAGCTGCTTTCCTCCAGGCACCGTAGGTTGACCTCTGACCCTTACATGCAAACACATATGCTCTCACACACACAAGCTCTCATGTAACTACACGCTCGCAGGCACATATCATGTCAGGAAATACCATTGCTCTGCCAGAGCCGGGAGATGAAGGCAACAGCAAACCGCTCGTAAAGCGGCGAAAAGACGATAACGGTGGTGGGCCGAGCATCAAAAGGTCACTGCCCTCCCTTTCAGCGGGGGGAAGAGGAACAAATGCGCTCGTAAAAAGTCAATTAACGTACTCCAAGAGCGCCTCCTTAGGCAGCATTAAAAGAAGAAAGTGGATGTAAAAATTAAATAAGCTTAGAAAATCTATATTTTCAAAGCTGCTTGCTTTGTAAATAACTTCTCAGTTAACCAAAGAGGAGATATTATTGATTCAGCAACTAGATTAAACCCATCACTACTAGCAAGGAATAATTAGTCTGCTATACTTTATAGATGCCCAAACTCATTGGAAAATGCGATGGAATGAATGCAAAGCAATTTACATCCATTGTGTTTATTAAACCATAAAATAGCATTGGGTTTTTTATTGTTCTAGTATTTTATTACACCGCCTGAAGCTGTAGAAGTCAATCAGATTTGGCTCTTTTGTAAAGTAATCAAGTGCTATAATATGGCAGACCAATTTACATATCAATTAATTTTTCGAAAATAATGATTATTGATGCACTGATGCATCAGAAAATCTCTAAGCTAGTGAAAGACATAAAATGAGAAGGTGAAAGTGTAGTGATTGCTTAAGGGATTGTTTAAAAATGTTTTTTAAATGCACTGACATTACCATTTAGAAAGTGGCATTTATCAAATTTATCGAATTTAGCAAAGCCATTTAGAGTCAAACCTAAATCCGGGATGACAGGATATGCAAATAATCTAAAAGTTAGTTGGCAGTATATCTTATTCAATGCATTTGTGGCTCTTTTGTAAAATAATGAAACGCTAAAATGTTGCTGACCAATTTACATATCAATTCATTTAAAGAAAATAATGATTAATGATGCACCGCTGCATCAGGATATCTCTCTGAGTCGGCGATGTAGAAAAAAACTTACAAAAGACATAAAACAAGAGGGTAAAAGTGTAGTGATCGCTTAAGGGACTTTTGTTTCTTCTACGATGTTTGTGCACCGACATTACCATTTACAAAGTTGTTGTTTCCATAATGCGAAATAATGGTTTAGCTTTGCCTTGCCGATTGGAGTCAGATCTAAACCTGTGATGACAGGCTATGTGCCAATAATGGAATAGTTAGTCAAAAGCAGGCCGCAATTACACAATCTGTGTTGTTATGAGGGGAAAGAAAATTGTTATTACGGCCCTCTGGCAACTATGAGCCATGAAGAAGCTCTGCATACCCCAGAGACATTAGTCACCACACGAGGAGACATCCCAAGCCACTGCCCCTCCAAAATAACCATGTTTTAATGTTCATGAGGAATGCTTAATTATCCGTAAATGGCAATTTACAAGTGTCTTGCTGTAAGGCACAGCCACTTCAGTAAGGCGACAGGCCCTAATTTAATGGAAAAAAGCATTACTGGGTGTGCAGTGGAATTATCCACAGCATTACCCCCATTTCATAACCCACTTTAACGTTGACAATTTCATGCATATGGAAACAGTGGCTCCTAGCATGGGGTGATAAGGGGGTGGGGGGTTGATTGCACTAAAAGCAATTTCACAATGATTAGGTTAGTTGGGTAATTTTGTGTCAGCATACGTGTCTTATTGCATCACGGTGTTTGAAATTTTTTCGAAGGCTTAGTGATGGTAAATGTCATTGACGCCCATAAGTCTCTCGTCTCGCCTGAAGGTGAATGCACTGTCATGTGCTCATTTACCATAAAACGTAAGCCGATGCACGCATTTACACGATTCCTACCCGTCCGACTGCTTCTCCTGGGATATTACAGTGTGAAAGGGTCTGTTCTGGAGATGGATAGGCATGATCATTGACAATTAACATCTGAAGAGTGGTGTTAGGTTTAAAATGTCCCCAGAGAGAGGCACACTGGCTCATGAATTAAATGAGGTTCAGCACATGAGATTTAGAAACACTGTGTAAAAGTAGATCACGGGTTGCTTAGCTATAAGGGTATATTTTCCTACTAGCCTGATTGAAAATAGCATTCGGCTCATAGACGAAGGAATAGAGGGCTGAGCTGTCGGTAGGGCTCAGTTAATGATTATATTCAGCTAATGACTGAAAAAAATCATTCCAGAGTTAAAAAGCTCTGCTCTGGAATGTACCGATTGGTTGGTTGTGAAGGTAATGGGTTAATAATCTGTTAAATGCTTGGAGAGTCATGGTTTATAGAGTCAGGGTGTTTCTGTGTAAAACACGCAGCTTATGCCGGCCTAGTGTGATGTGATCGTTTATACTCATAATTATCATTTGTTCATAGCTTAAAAGTTTGATTAGACACAGTTTATGGTTATGTTTCAGATTGGCATTTATAAATGTTCACAAGCTGACAGGAACATTAAAAAATGTTTTCAAAAAAAATTGTCAAAACTACAATTATTTTATCAAACATAAAGTAAAACAGTAGTATAATAAAATATAATTGCAAATAAAAAAATTACTTTTACTTTTTTTTTTTTTTTGATGGAAAGCTGAATTACTTCATGATCCTTTTAGAATCATTCTAATATGCAGATTTTGGTGCTCAAGAAACATTATTGGCAATTTACTAACCATTTATTTGAAAAAGAAATTATTTGTAACATAATAAATGTATCTGTCACTTTTGCTCAATTAAATGCAACCTTGCTGAATAAAAAATTCGATTTTTTTTTCAAAATTAAATAACTTGCTGATAGTTAACTTTTTTTGACAGTAATTTAGAGACAGTATTGTCTACAAATTAAATAATAAAAACAACAATGCCACTTTATAACAATTCAAAATTGCTAAATGCAAAAATATAATTATAATAATATGCTTATTGTTGAAAAACTGAAAATAAAGATAAATATTGCAGTATTTTAATTGACCACTAGGTGGAGATATATTGCTATTTTTAAAGGTATAGCTCTTCGTCACTATCGCTTTGCAACACGATGTTATTCCTCAATATACAAATGTTTTACATAATGGAGTATTAGTCGTTACAGTTTCCATTTACATTTTTTGCGAAATATGTAACATGTTCAGAGCTTTTAATTGATCACAGTTAGTAAAAACATCACTGTAAAATATTTAATAATAATTTAAATTAAAAATATCCAATTTCCTTTCCTTCCTTTTGCCTACAATGGCAAGTGGTGTTGCAGGGAAGAAAAATAAATAAATAAATAAATAAATAAATATATATATATATATATATACACACACACACACACACACATACACATATATATATATATATATAAATTAGTAATCACTAAAAATTTGGTAGTAAATTCTAAAAATGACTAAAATCAGGTTACCATTGAGTTATAAGGCTAGTTGATGCGAAGTCAGATAGCAGGAAGTTATTTATGGAAAGAAATAAATATATTTGGGACTACAGTACAGACAATGTGGACGGGAGTGTTTATAACGGAGGAGTGTGTCTGAGGGGTTTATTATGAGGTCAGGGGAGAATGAAATGGGCCGGGGGTTGCTGCCCCAGATTTTGTTTGGTTCAACTGATGCATACAGTCTGTAGTTAGAAGTTTAAGATGGCTTACCAGTCAAAGATCTGTGTAATTAATACTTGTATATCCTACAGTATCTTTTTTCCAGTAAGCACAAAAATTCGCTACATGTTTCTTTGGTAATATATTAAACAGGATCATTTATTAATTGTTTCTGAGGTAAATCTGTGGATGGCAGTCATGTGAAAACCTCTAATCTCAACGTTCGCAGTAAAGCACACAATCACTTTTAGGTTTCCATCAGTGTTATTATGTTTTATTGTGGTTACACAAAAGCCCTACAATCCTTTGCCCCCTCCTATTCACACCATTGTGTAAAGTCCAGCTGATCCTCCCACTCCCCCTCAAATCCAGACTGCTTCCCATGTACTCAGTCCGGCACAATGCCATTGTTATCCATCGGATTGTCTGCGGTCATTACTCACTCGGCCATCCACTCTGCCTTTTGTCCACAGATATCTTTCTCTCTGGCCGTGGACATGAGACTCTGCTGCTTTCCTATCATGCTCGGCCTCGGCCCATCTGCCCCCAACTCACACACACACACACACACACTGACACTCTGTCCACGCTTCATACCAGCTGTCCCGGTGATGTCCCTGGGGTGGAAACAGGTGCTGGGCTTGTGCGGGCCGAAGCAGACGGCACATGGTAGCACACGCTGCCTCTTCCCCCTTCCCAAAAACACATGAATTTGATGTTACCACGATCAGTTTTGTGCATCATGGATTCCAACATTGATAATAATAAGAAATGTTTCTAGAGCCCCAGGCAAGCATATTAGAATAATTTCTGAAAGATTGTGTGACCCATTTAAAATATAACTAAATACATTTTTATTTAAAATTTTAATAATATTTTTATCTACCATTAAGGTAACTTTAAACCTTTACTTTTTGGGTGAACTGTTCAAAAATGATTCTTTGTTTGATACTCAGCCGAACAGCATTTGTGGCGTAAGGTCAAATAACTATGTCCTTTGTTTTCTTAAAAAAAAGTTACAGTGAGGTCAGACTAAATCAGAAATCAGACTAGTTTTTTAGGATTATAGATAGATATGTTAAGTATTATTTGAGTTATATGATGCATTTTATTTGGTCATTTTTGGATTTCAGAATTTATGTCGTCTTGGCATTGAAGGTGTAAAATTGGATATAACATTAAAGGTCAGTAATGATTTATTCACATAAAAATAATATTGTTTACATTTTATGGCTACTTGTGAATAATTTGACATCAAAATTTCTCATTAGGCATGCTTGAAGAGGAGTGAACCCATGCCAGAGCCCAGCATGAAATTATTGCATGGTGTTCATTGATGGTAAGGTAAAAATAGATAAAAGGAAAAGGGGACTATCAGTGTGGGCCTCTGGGTAGAGTTATTTATATCATAAGCACAAATCCGTCCAGGGGGAGGGAGTGGTATTCAGTACATATGAATAACAGCCCACAAACAGATCAAAATACCCACACACAAGTCACCTTAACAATTTCCACAAGATACATTGAAGGTGAAATTAAATCACTTTTATTGGTGGGGGATCAAAGGGCTAGTCTGACAGGGGTCCTCTATTTTAGGACTTTACATTGTGGGTTGTAAAAAACAAAAAAGGAATGTGTCAACACTTCACATGCTGGGGGCAGCCAACCAGCCACTTCTCTTTACGATGTGAGGTTCCACGTCGCTCTCACAAGATGTGACTTTAGAAATGAGTCAGAATTTTTTTTGGTTTCACTGGGTGATAAGGCAGTGTTTTCAGGGAATTTGGTCTTGCTTAATATTTGGCTTAAAGCTGAGAGAATCATGGAACACTCTGTTACCGAGACTTGGTTTATTGAAACTGGTGTTATGATAAAATTTGTAATATATTTGTTATCTGTTTTGGGCAACTGAGTCAACCCGAATGTATGAAGTCTCAGTTAATGTATCATAGAGGAGAGTGTCTGACAGAGATGGATTTCTGTGGACCCAGAGCCCTTGTACTCCCTCCAGCTGGCTTGAATTGACGGCCTTCTCCTGAATGAACATGAACTGATTTGAGACATTCCCAGTATGTGCTTGCAGAGGGCAAGCCTCAACAGGCCTGAATATGTATGCAAGTACACACAGGCTGTCTCAGCCCCTGCCCCCTCCCACCCCCGTCTGGAGTCTACAACCATTGTACACTATTTCAGCCATGCAAGGCTTCAGGTCCAAATAATGCTGTGTATCTCAAAACATTGTGCCATCTTTTCAGCATCCCTTCAGTTTGATTTGCGTTACAACTTATATAAGCAGGTTTACGGAACGTTTATGAAATTACAGCAAATCTGAGGCATGTTGCTTAAATAACAGTAAAAGCATCAACAAAAGGACATAGTTTTTTAGTTAGAACATAATTTGGTGTTAGGTATGTTTGAAGAATAATATACCTAATCACACACTAAATATTTTTCTTTAATGATATAGTAATTATATAATATACAAATAACTTCAATATGTTAAATATCAATACTTATATGATCATTCATTTGTTTGTTTGGAAAATATGATATATTTTAGTGTATTTCAGAATATATAACTTTAAAGCTGACAAAAAAAAGTAAATTATTTTCCAAATAAGACTAAATAGGCAAATAATCATAATAATTAGTTAAAAATTACAGTAAAAGCAGTTATAATATAATATCATATATAATACCATTTTAAACAAGAAAATATATATGATTTTTTTAATAAATGTGTTGAACACATATGATGTGATGTGATGTAATAGAATTGTTAAAATTAATTTTAAAATGACACTAAAAAAGTATTACATTGGATATTAATATATTATATTATTGGATATTAATGTTTTATTTCTAAAATCAAGGAATCTCTAAAAGAATAAATTATAGTATACAATGTGCATGTAATTATAATATTATGCTAAAACTGACAGTGGTAATATAATACAATATATAAGTAGAATAGAATGCAATACAATATTTACCAAATAAAATGGCACGAATATGTTTTTCTAACGTGTCAAGCACATTTAGGATGTGTTATTTGTTTCATTAATTTTAAAATGGACTCTGAAAGTATTATATCTCATTTTGCTTAATAAATGAATGGATGGATTGGATATGGATGTTTTATGTCTAAAATCTAAACTAAAGAGTAGGAGTATGTAGGAGGAGGAGGAGGGGCGGGTCCAGACAGCGCTGCGTCTCTGAAGTTCATCTGTGTGCGGTTCATTTTCCACAGACCTGAGGGTCCGTCACCAGCATCCGTCAATCTGACTCTATGGGCATAAACTTTCTGTTCGTTTTCATCTGGCCATTTCACAGGTCCATCGACGCTACGTATTTACAAGCATAGGACTTTGTACTTCACTGACAAGGAATATATTTGGAGCTGTTGCTGATTTAATAAAGATGTCTATTTTACCTTTCACGCCTCCGATTGTGAAGAGACTGTTAGGCTGGAAGAAGGGCGAGCAGAACGGACAGGATGAGAAATGGTGTGAAAAGGCAGTGAAGAGTCTGGTGAAGAAGTTGAAGAAGACAGGACAGCTGGAGGAGTTGGAGAAGGCCATCACCACCCAGAATATCAACACCAAATGCATCACTATACCGAGGTAACGTTACATATACTGTGGTAGGCTGTGCCTTAAAACATTACGAGCTGCTTACGTTACCTAGATGGTATTTTGGGCATCATATGCGCGTTTTGAAAGCAAATTCGGTTCACAAGCAAGGTGTCTCGGTGTCTCTTTTTGAGACGCATCCATATAACGTAACGTTACAACCAACAACTGTGAAGCTAACGGTGCTAACTAGCGAAAGTCAGCAGATATTGGTATTTAAACAAGCTTTTTTGGCTGGTTAAACTGTTAATGTGTTGTCGAGTACTCTGTCAGCTATTTAAATGTTTAATTAGTCAGTAAACCGTTTAATGTTTTTGACGGTTGCACTTAAGTTGATTAACGTTAACGTTAGCTTGCTAAAGCCATTATTGCGGTGCATTGTTGCTTTCAGTGTCACGCATAGATTCCTACAGTATCTAGAGAATAAAAAAATGTTTTTATTATTATTTCTGATAAACTGTCTCGGTTGTCACAACAGTTGTCAGCTAAGTTAGCCGGACTGTGTCTACTGTTGGTGTGGTGAAAAACACTCGTTACTTTTAACTGTTGAGTTGGTTTTGAAGGCTTATATAACGTTAGATGACCATAAACTTCACCCATCTATATTCATAACAGACAGACAGTTTAAACGTCTGCGATAAAGTTAAATGTCCAGGCTTGTATACGTGTATAAAGCGCCAAACACCACTGTGTGCCAAGCTAAGCTGTTATATAACAGTCTGTGATATCTGGGGCAGGCTGGGGCTGTTTTGACTAAAGTAAATTTTGATAGCTGGAATTGTGCATTATTTACAGTTTACAAACCTTATTAGTAACTTTATATGTCATGAATTTCTCGGAAATGTTAGAGTAACACCATTTAGTAAATGGTCTTTAGTTAGGTTAAATCTAAACAAATCATTGCAACTAGTGAATGTGATGGCTATGTAAAATGCAATTTTACAGATATTGGGTAAATCACATGCTGTTTTGTGAATTGTAGTAGTGTTATTAAATTTGTGAATGGGCATATTGTGCCCTAGATGGTGGTCGTGATGGAGGAGGGTAAATCTTGTTATATCATAACTACTGTGGTAGTTATATCCAATTGTACTCAGGACATTTTGTCATGGGTAAAAGGATTTGGAGAATTAGTAGCCCTACAGCCTTTGTGGCTTTGTGGACAGCGATATGCATATTTTTCTATGTTAATTTCAAGTATTATATACAGAATACTTGCATTTTTAGTGAATTGTTTTGATTTATTAATGGCAAAATAAACGCAAAGAATTTCATTGAGTTTGCTAAACATGGAATGAAGCAAAATAATAGTAGGAATCCAAAAATAATAATAGAAAGTACATTATGATTATTTTTTCCAGCATTACTAATAATGCTTCCTGTCCATGTTCAAACAGATAAATAGGTGAGGATAAGGTCACTCTCAGTGGGAATCCCCTGGTGACTAACATAGTGTTAAAAAATAGCTGTGATATCAGCAAGCGGCATTTGAGCATAGGGTTACATACTTCAGCACGTAAGTGCATACCTTACCATCTGTGATACCTTATATACCTTACATCTATGAGTGGAAAATTTAGTCTGCGAAAAATCTGTATCAGTTTGTGTCTTATCTCGTCTTCCAGCTGTTTTCCATATTCCATATATTTATAGATTTTATTATGGGAGGTCATCTGGAATTGCATAATCGATTCACTGTGCTTGCTTACCACCTGTATTCCATTGGGATTCCTTCTTCTTTGCTTGTTCTCCATTTTGCTACTTGTTCTCTTGTTAAAGAATTAGTTCACCCAAGATGTACTATTTCTCTGGTGATCCAAGACATTCGGCATTACATCACTTTCTCATCATCAGTGGATCCTCTACAGTGAATGGGTGCTGTTAGAGTTCAAACAGCTGATTAAAAACATCACAAGTAATACATGACTCAAGTCCAACAGTTAACATCTTGTGCCCATCTTGTGACAAAGCATGTTAACTTTAAACCATAGCCACTGTTTGCAAAAACGCTAGTCCATTATCCATAATGACTTCTCACTGTTTTAGACACTTGTATATTTGTGCATATTTCTTTCCTGATTCAGATGACATGACCTCTTCAATGGAAAAAGCAACGCTAATGCTACTCTAATTTCGCTTGAAGCAACAGTTTGAAGTATTAATGATGGATTTATTTATTGAAAACATGCAGCTTTTGACTTCATGATTCTTGTTTTTATCAGCTGGAATCACCCATTCACTGTAGAGGATGCAAGTGATGGTAGTGATACATTTATCCAGTTGTGTATGTATAATGTATAATGTATAATGACGAGAATTAAACTTTATTTATCAAATGCAGAGACGGTCTCTGTAGTCAAATCAGGTCCTCAAGAAAGCCAGAGGCGACAGCGGCAAGGAACCAAAACCCCCATCCATAAGAGAATGGGAAAAAACCTTATAGTGTGTGTGTGTGTCTGCATCTTGATCCTGCGACCGTCTGATCTGGATACGGACTGAGGAACAGAATAAGAAAGAGACAGACTAATATTAGCGTGGAGGCCATTCTTTTTACAACGTAACGAGTACATCGTGTGTTAAGGGGAGTGTTCCCGGTTTCCGGCTGATCTTATTAATGCAGCCTAACAATCCTTTAACGGATTTGATTAATAAATGTGTATCAGTGTGTTATGTGTAAGCCAGAGTTAAGAGATGTGTCTTTAATCTAGATTTAAACTGACAGAGTGTGCCCGCCTCCCGAACAGTATTAGGTAGATTGTTCCA
>JAUCNO010000318.1:8274554-8292938 GCA_032353835.1 Enteromius viviparus
TTTGATAGGGAGCCAGTGCAGTGTTGACAGAACCGGGCTAATATGCTCATATTTCCTGGTTCTAGTAAGGACTCTAGTTGCTGCATTTTAAACATGCATCTTTGATGGCCTGAAGATACATTTTCAGCAAAATTAGCTAAAAATATTCACAATTAGACAATGGCAAAAAACAGCTATCGAGTAGATCTTGCAAGTCACCTCTATCTCGGCTAATTGTTATGTGTGCACTATGCGCATTGTCAGTATCCTGAGCTAGTTTAATTAAAAAAGTGTGACAGGATCATACCGTGCCTGACATGTTGTGTTGTTTGATTTTGGCGTTCTACAGTTTGACCACATCCATCCTGTCCCTTTTAAAGAAGCTTTCACACAGGAAATTAATGTTTATGCTTCTTTGCTGCAACTCTTGTCTTCACCGCTCTATCAAGCAACCCTTTTTGTGTTCAAATCTGTATATAGTACGCCCATCCCCACAAAACGTTGTTCACACACTTGCACACATACAGGTTTTCTCAGTACTGTAAACACAGCTGAAAGTGTGTTTATTCAAAGATCAAGAATGCAGTGCGAGGTCTGGAGGAGGGCGGGGGTTGTTCCCTGGATTGTGGTTGAGTGTAAAAGGTTGGCGTTAGGTGGGTTTGAATGCACTCGATGCTGTCATACAGTCTGTGAGGTCTTCTCTGCTTTAGTGGCTATCTGGGTGGCAAGGGGAAGACTACACATGTGTGCAACAGAACAAGAGCAGGAAATCATCACCTGCTCACAGAGGCTCTGAGGTTATGCTACTTCCTGCTCCACTCGCTTATTCAAACAGATATTTTGAAAGCCTCTAACCAAAGTGAGACATGCTGAAAATGTCTTGTGATTAAGTGCTATCATCTGAAATAGTAGTGTAATTCATGATCTTATAGTAATAATTTAGCACAGTGACAATTATGAACAATTTCCCTAAATGGATTAGTCAATGGCACAAAACATTCAGTGGCAAAACTGGTTAGAATTGAGGTCAGGGGCCTTTTGAGGGGGCTTGATGATGACTAATGGATTTAGTGTGACTCTACAGATGCGGATTGAGTGAGATATGTGGGAGAGTAGACAACAAACACTTCTGCTTGAAGAGGAAAGCTGAGGTTATTGGTGAGCCACACGCACACGTCTTCCCACCTCAGCTCTCTCTGGCATCCTTTTTATTTCTTTTTTTGTTTGTTTTGTTGATTTCTGGTTTCGGTCATGTTGTTATGCGAGTGTTGATTTTAGCAAGGCAGTGTGTGTGTGTGTATAGGAGGGGGTGATATAGAAAGACGGCTGCTCTTGGCTTTGACAGAAGGGTGAATGAGTTCTGCTGTGTGTGACTTTCAGGTCAGTCTAGGGGTCAGTTTGACTTGAACAGAAGGAATTGAAATCGTGGGTCTGTTTTCAGCTGAACTGTGACTGTGGGAGACTCCAGGACTTTGCTTTGTCTACGCAAACTGAGTCAGACAATGGGATAGCCTGTCTTTGCAAACTCACAGAAGGTCTGGTCAACAGCTTTTTGTGTCTTGTCTGATGGTGGATTGAACACATATACAATTGGCTAACTTAATTATTAAAATGCTATTATGGTGTTGATCTTGAAAGATCAAATTTAAGAAATGGTTTACCGAAAACCTTATTTTATTTTAAGGCTGTTATTTATTATTTTATTTTTGTGGCACACAAGAAGAGAATTTTTATAGAAACATCAATTTTAAGATTTTCAGGCTAAATAAATATTCAGAATTAATTTTATGATGTCTGAATATTATTAAGTCTTATATTATTTCTTCTGTATATCTAATATATTTTGTTGATACATTTCTCACCTTGTTTTCTAGGAAAAGGCATCCACTATTATAAAACCCATTTCAGCCAATAACTACTTTTAAGTGTTATTAATGATTTCCAAACATATTACATAAAAGATGATGTAGGCAGTGCATACATTTCTGGGTTATTTTTTCCTGTTCTGTCTGGCGAAATGCAGATGTCATCTGTTCCTAGTGGATATTTCTAGTGCATAATGCTGGCATTCATACTGCTGGTGCATAGCTGAATGAATATGTAAACATTAGACTGGAAAAGTGTTCAGTCGCTCATCTAAGTCTGCTGTCTGCTCTGCCTTGCCGTCTTTCCCCTTCTGAACTCAAGCCTGGTATTTCCTCTAAATTCACTCACTCGCTTTCTGTTCATCTTGTGTCAGTCCCCTGAGTCTTAGCATTTTAAAGAATTATGATTATCCCAGTGTGGGGTGAAAATGCATTAATGCGTTGAAATTCATTAGCATTGGCTGTCATGATGCATAGACCACAATACTATGAAGATAATTCATGTTTTTTCTGTGGCTTTCTCTGCTCACAGCCGTTGACCTCTCCCCCGTATGAAAATAAAGCCAGGTTCACTTTCCACTAAATGAGGTTCTTGCATCATTTGAATATCCCCACTTCTGTGAAAAATGAATGGTTGACCCAGTGCAAGCCTATTAAAAGACTTACAGGGCTAGATTTATTAGGCTTTCAGGTTAATAACATTGTACATTAGTGCAATCAGGTACATTATGTTTTACAAATCTGCAGCAGTTTAATATACTATTATAACTTTTGTTAATAAAAATTGATTTGAATTGAATTGAAAAAGATAGTGTTTCACAAAAAAATAATTTTAACCATTGATTTACTGCTTTAGTACTACTTAGAAAACAGATGCATTAAAAATATCTCTAGAATATGTTTCTTTTATGGGACTGGTTGTTTCATTGTCTCCTTGAATGGTTTGTGTAGGTCTCTGGATGGCCGTCTGCAAGTTTCTCACAGAAAAGGCCTTCCCCATGTGATTTACTGCCGGCTGTGGCGCTGGCCTGACCTGCAGTCCCACCACGAGCTGCGTGCCATAGACCTGTGCGAATTTGCCTTCCATATGAAGAAGGACGAGGTGTGTGTGAACCCTTATCACTACCAGCGTATAGAGACACCAGGTAAGCCGCACAGGTGTTTTACCTCTAGTTATTCAAAGGCCATTTTGTTCCATAATCACTTTTATGTATGAAACTAATTTGATTGATTTTTTGGAGGGAAAATAACTTTTTTTTTTGTGTGCATGTGTTCAGTTTTGCCTCCAGTCCTGGTTCCTCGGCATGCTGACATCCCCACAGACTTCCCTCCACTGGATGATTTCATCCCTGAGAACACCATATTCCCAGCGGGCATTGAGCCTCCGAGCAACTATATACCGGGTGAAAACATGTTTTCTGTTTTCTCTCTGAAAATCACACATTAACTTTCACCCAGACATGCCCTCAGGACTACACAAAAGGCATTGCTCGCTCTAACACACACTCGCATGCTAGTCTACAGACAAACATCTGCTTGTGTTTATTTTGTCATGTCTCAGTTCGTTTTAGCTGTTTTGTCCAAATCAGAGTGTTTAGTCTGGCATCTTAACAAAGTTGATAAAGCGAATAAGACGAGAAGAGATCAAAGTGCTGATCTCATGACCGGTAACATCAAACTGAGGCTTAACACTGTTGGTGTTAAAAGCGTTGCACATGATTTGATTCAAAGAATTCCTCTTTCAGGTAGATTTTGTGATAGAGATTGTGATTTTATATTGTGACAACGATATAAAGTTTAAATGTTTTTTAAAGAGAGATTTAAAAATTGTAAGAGATCTTGCTATGTTGTTGTTGTTTTTTTGTGGCATGAAAACTCATCAGCTTAGCACTACTTAAAGTTATTGAAACATTAGTGAGATAAAGAAATATGCATGAATAAAAAACTAAAAAGCAGGACAGTAAAATATAGCCATTAAGTGAAATATTGCACATCTAAAGGAAATCAGACAGCATGAGCTCACAATTCATCTCGCTTTCACGTGTTATGGTCAAATACACAATTGTTAAAATACACAATGTGTCGAATGTATACAGTCAGTTATTGTATATAGTTGACAGAAAACCAGATGTATAAATTAGATCCATTCATATGGTCTTAAAGTGACAGCAGCATAATAAACTGCTGTCGTTTATGTTAATCAAAAAAACAAAAGACAAAGTCACTCGGTGGTCTTGATTCAATCACTTATTTATCTTAAATAATTCATATTGGATTAATACAGTGTAGTCTGTGCAGTGGATTATTTAAAACAATCTTTTTTTAAAATTCATCTTTGTTCTATTGTATTTGTCTTATTGTTTGGAATTTACAAACTTCAAAGTTGTTAAAATTCTCATATCTTTAAATAAGATTTCGGTCATATCGCCCTCCCCTAGTTTTTCAGCATGGTTTTGGTGTCAATACGATACAAATCAATTAAGGCTACTATATTAATAAATGGCCAACACATCAAATAACTCAAGTTTTTATATGTGTTCAGCAGGAAGACAAAAATCTATCCTTTGTTGTTAATATTAATAAACTTGTGGTTAATGTTTCAGAGACCCCTCCTCCAGGCTACCTGAGTGAGGATGGGGAAACCAGTGACCACTACATGAACCACAGCATGGACACCGGTAAGAGCCCTAAGATCACAAACAAGTTATTGCTATTAGATTCCTAATTTGTTTGTACTTATCAAACTCTATTTTTTAGGCTCCCCAAACCTTTCACCCAACCCTGTCTCTCCTGCCAACAGCAACCTAGGTAAGAACACACAAGATCCCAGATGGTCTAAGGGGCATCGATTACCAAATCTTTTTACACATCTACTCATTCTTTATTATTGTTCTAACATGTTTAAAAAAAAAAAAACTAAGTTAAATAAAATCTTACAGAAGTTATCCAATATTTAAAATGTTTGGAAGTCACCACCTTTTGCTTAGTTTCTTTCATGAAACAGTCGTCACTAAAAGTGTTTGTTGTGATGGGATTCATGCAGTCAGTCTGATTTCTGCAAGTACTCCACCCCACTGTGATTTTAATCTGGCTGGATTATCTACCTCCATAATGTTAGTCTGCCTGCCTGGTCCTGTGTGAGATGATTTTGTGGGTACGGAAGTGTGCTTCAGTAAGCCCAGGAGAAAACACTAGGATGAGTCACTGCCAGTAAAACACATAAGCAATGCCACCAGCATCCTGTATTATCCTAAATAAATGTGTTTTTACCTTATTATAATAACTACCCTTTAAGCCATCTACATGCTGTTTGATTTTAGCGATCCTATAAGATAATTGCAGATCTTTATAGTATCCTATAAATGTAAAATGTATACATATATACAAATAATACTAATATCTACTTATTTAAATGATTAAATAGGCTAAATAACACTAATGTAGAAAAATTTGATCTAAGCCACTAGTCAACCCGTTGCTGAATGGAGGTAAGTTTGTTCTCTCTCGTGTCACTAAAGCATGTGTGCCTCTTAGCTGTATAAGAGGAAACCTCATATAAAAGGGTCTTTTGTTTCTGTCCTCTCCTCTCAGTCAGCCCAGGGTAATGTAATAATAATAATATCCTGTCGCTGGGTTATTCTATCTCTGCAAAGACACCAGGAGGCCCTGCAGTAAAAATAACAAATAACCAATTTCACATGGACTGCCTGCTGTTTTCAAAGGGCCACATTCTGTCACAATGTGACACTGATTTTTACACCAGAATTCAAAGTCCAGAGCTTTTCCTGTTCTTTCACACTTTATCTTTGTTTTGCAACTCTGATCCTTTCTCTTTTATGTGTACGTGTGTTTGTGCGTGTGTGTGTTAGATCTGCAGCCAGTAACATATTGTGAATCCGCATTTTGGTGCTCGATTTCCTACTACGAGCTGAATCAGCGTGTGGGCGAGACTTTCCACGCCTCCCAACCGTCTCTGACCGTAGATGGCTTTACGGACCCCTCTAACGCAGAGCGCTTCTGCCTGGGCCTGCTGTCCAACGTCAACCGCAATACAGCCGTGGAGCTGACACGCAGACACATCGGTACGTTCAGCTCACATTTATAAACAAAACTGTACTGGAAGATATTGGAATCAGAATTTGTGAAATAAACTGAATCTGTTTAACCTCATAACCTTTCCACAGGCCGAGGTGTGCGTTTGTATTACATCGGAGGTGAGGTGTTTGCTGAGTGCCTGAGCGACAGTGCTATTTTCGTCCAGAGTCCCAACTGTAACCAGCGGTATGGCTGGCACCCTGCCACAGTATGTAAGATTCCTCCAGGTGAGTCAGCCCGTCGGTGTACTTATTGGATGAATGTGCAGCTGTGTATATACATCCTGTGAGTCACTCAAACATGTTCTAGTGTCAGACGTCTTCATACCGCCTCATAGAAGCACTCAAGCATATATGTGTTTGTGTTTGCCTCAGGCTGTAATCTGAAGATCTTCAATAATCAGGAATTTGCAGCTCTGCTGGCCCAATCAGTGAATCAGGGATTTGAGGCTGTTTACCAGCTCACCCGTATGTGTACCATTCGCATGAGTTTCGTCAAAGGCTGGGGAGCAGAATACAGGTAAGCCAATCAAAGCACATAACCATATTTTTACAAAACTAATACATTAACACTTTATTTTAAGGTGTCTTAGTTATATTTTACATGTACTCATAATAATAAGAATAAATTATGCATAATCGCATGCTTGTAACATTAAGAGAGACCCTAATCCTAACCATATAGTAAGAAGTAAATGTAGGTAATTAATAGTACATAAATGTATTATTACACTGTAACAAGGATGCCTTTACATAAAGTGTGATGTTTAATATTCTGCAAGAAATAACTTATATTCCTGTTATTGTAGGTCATATTCTATCCTGCAGTAATTCACTTATTACAGGAAGCAATTGCACTATTATTGTTTAAAAGTTTGGGATCAGTAAGATTTTTTATTTATTTATTTTTTTTAAAGAAATTAATACTATTATTCTACTAATTTTCTTTTGTATAATAGTACATAATATTTAGTTATCGTTTTTGGGGTCAGTTTGGGATCAAGATTTTTCATATATTTTTGGAAAGGAAAATAAAACGTCTTTTATTCAGCAAGGACACATTTAATTGATTAAATGACATATGAAATATGATGTTATTCATCCAAAAATCCTTAAAAAAAAAAAAAAAAAAAGTATGACCGCAGGGCTTCCACATGTCCTGAAAGACCTGGAAAATAGATGACTAATTTTCTAGTCCTGGAAAACACACGGACAATGAGAGAAAATGTAAAATGTTCTAGAAAATCTTGTTGTCCTGGGGAAAAAAAAGGATTTGTGTTTTCCTTTAGCCAACTATGAGCCATAAAAAAAAACAAATCAGCATATTAGAATGATTTCTGAAGGACGTTGTGACACTTAGCACTGGAATAAATGCGAATATTCATCTTTTGAATTTCATTTTCAAATATATTACAGTAGAAAAAATACTTAATTCTTTACTTAATTCTACCATTAAAATCTCAACTAGCTTAAGCAAAGGTACAACCTGCTTTTCTAAATCTGTTCTGCTCTGCACTCATAAATGCTGAGGATTAAAAACAAATGCAAAAATGGCATGTAATCACTTCTCATTTCTGTGACAGTAGAACGGTTGATTATGTAAATGGATATTCCTGGCTGGTCCGTAGTTTGTTAAAAATGCTCGGCAGGGATGGAAGCACATTAGTGACCCAGATTCTTCTTTCCTGCAGGCGGCAGACAGTAACCAGCACCCCCTGCTGGATAGAGCTGCATCTCAACGGCCCGCTCCAGTGGCTGGACAAGGTGCTCACTCAGATGGGCTCTCCGAACCTCCGTTGCTCCAGCGTGTCATAGGACAAACCCTGAGCCCGTTTCATGTTACCATACCTTTCTAATGACATCCTCTATTGCTGCTGAATGCCAAGCAAACAAACAGAGCGAAGGACAGGGGGAGACAAACACCTGCTGGACTCCTCGAGAATGTCACTTTATTCACTTGCTGGGGGCAAAAATAGACATACAGTTGAAGCACTTTGAACAATGGCACTCAAGGAACATGGATGATATTTCCTCTGTGCGTAGAGTTTAAAATGAGGCATTTTCCTCATTGCGAATTGAAATGTGATAATGAAATCTTTTTGTTTTGATCAAGAAGTGTATCGCGCATTTATTTGATCTGAAGGTATTAGTATATTAGGCTCGGAATATGATTGCTTAAAATCATAAACATCCTCACAGGGAGCCTCAAAGAGTGCTTTGTTTCCACCACCTTCAGTGAAGGGGTCTTGTGTGAACATATACAATATGTTAGCCTGAAGCTAGTGCTTCGGGGAGCTGTTTGTGTGTAAGTAAATTGCACTGCGCTGGACAGGTCAATATCCAATGGGATTGCCTTGGGTCTCATATGCACGGTCGACCAGGTTTGTATACAGGAACTGAGTGTGTAGAGTTATGACAGAGGTACTTAGCCCTGATTATGAAAAGCACTTGCTTTGAAAAGCATCCAGTGATGGCGTGAACAAGGAGATAGCATTGGAAATTTGTCAGTGACAAATGCTAGTAGCTAATAGTGCCATTTTATTTCTTGAACTTGATGGTTACTGTTTGAATTATGCTCTGCAAATACATTTTGTATTAAGTATTTTTGCATTATAAACTGAACGGAGATTTGCGAAAGTATATTTTTACTGCTGCCATAGGATATTGTAATTAAGAGCTTTGTCATGTTACCCATAGATTTAACACAAAAAATGGTCACATTAGCAAAACTTCAGAGATTTTTATTGTCTTTTGTCAACAATGTTGTGATATATATAGCATCAGTCTCTCGCGTGATTGCACAGACTGCTATTGAATGACTGGATTTTCCCTGTGAAAATTCACAGAACCATTAATGTGACCTCACCATTAGTCATCGCTTTTTTTCTTTTCAGCAATCACTTCGAAATCGTTCTTTTGTTGATTTTGTTCTGCATATGATCGGCGCATGAAAGGGATGTCTGAAACTCAGGAGTGTCAATCCGTTCAATTGATTTTTGAGATTAAAACTCTTGTAACAACCAACAGCGTTTCATATCTCCGCTATTTTACTGTCAGTCAGTGTTAAAAAATCGCCACTATTTTGAGTTTTTATTTTTCCACAGAAAAATGGAGGGCAAGTACTGCTGGCAGCTCTTGAAATGCGTGTATTTTCATGTAACAAGACACGAGGTTGAGATGTGGACCCTTTGCTCATCGGGTTATTCAAATCCTTTGATTTGTTAGTACTGACGTTCAACAGCTCACTCAATGCTCTTGGTCTGGCTTTTAAGCTTTCAATGAATAAGCTCTGAATCACTGATCATAAAAATCCTGACACTCTTGTTTGATTTTTAAAGTTAAATTGATGTTTCATTGAACAACTGACACTTGTGTTGGATTCCCTCAAGCTATGTTTTTTGCCATTAATCTTGTCGGCTATTTATCTTTGACTCAGCAGGGCCAAAGCACACAGTGGACTGTTGATTTGTTTTAGATTTGTCCTTTTTGCAGGAATATTGCTTATCCTTTTATTTTCTTGCACTCTTGATTTGGAAGCAAATACAACATTCTTTGTCTTACAGTGTCAGTAATTTCATTCATATTCTGAAACTGGTGCTTAGTTCTTGTTTGCCCTGAATTTCCTTTTTGCTTTTCTGTAACGTACACTCACGTTTACTTCTCTCGCATTCACTGTGATATTGACTTTTGCTATGCAGGTTTTAATAATAAAATGTTTTAAGAGCATCGCTTTAGACTTTTTCTTACAGTATGTGAAGAACATGTCATATGTATTTGACAAATGTATTTCCAAACAAAACAAAAGAACATCAAAACTGATTCGACAGATCATTATTTTAATTGATGAAGAGCTAATGACATGCACAAGCATAGTCCGTAATTGTGACTTACATCGGAAAAATAAAAGTTTAAAAACAATCCCCTTTTGTCAGCTCATCCGTCATTTGATTTACAACTCTTTTGACAGAACCATAGGCTTCATCCGTGTATGTGGCTTCAGACTTGCACTGACATCATCAGAGAACAGGCAAGATAATCTAGCCCCCTGCAACTCGTCCCATGGCTCTGTGATTACAATGTTTGAAGCCAAAAGCCCATGATCGCTCTGTACTGCCTGATTGAGGTGCTGGACACTGACATTATAGTAACAGCAATGCCGTGAAAATCTCCATTGCTGTATTTTGTCCGCATTCTTCCATGTTTCTCGGGGCGGGACAGGACTGGGCTAGGCAGATTTGGGATGGCTGGGGGTTCAAAGGGTGGGCTGAGTATCAACACTGGAAGCTGGGACCTTAACTCTCCTCTCCTGATGACAAGCCGTCAATCTCATCTTGGTCTCCACCAATAGCCATCCAGAACGCTTTAGCAACCTGTTTGAGGGCAATTCAATTGTTAACGCAACATTTAGATTTGAAATATATTAACGTTAGTATTAATGAAATAATATTAAAGATATCTTACCTTTTCTGCATGTACTTTCCTCTGTTCATGTGGCAATGAAGAGGCCTTGTCTACCAAAAAAAGGTTAGGAATATAATGAATATTATTTCTGAAAACAGGTATTTCTGTAAATTATTTTATGATCTTTCTTTATATACACATTTAAAAACTCAACTAAAACATTACAAATTAAGCAGCATAACCTTTTAACAGTGATAAATGTTTTTTCAGCTTTTTATAACAGGAATTAATTACATTCTAAAATTCAGAACAGTTAAAGGTTATACTGTAAAAATATTTCAGAATATTCATATGTTCACTATATACTTTGGTAATCATAAAAAAACCCACTGAATCCAAACATTCGAACAGTAGTGTGTGTATAAGCGTATGTGTGTAAATTGAAAAAAGATCTGTTAAAATTAACTGCAAATTTTTTGGGGGGTTTTCTAAAAAATGTTTTTCCTGATTTACTAAAATTACCTACTAAAATTACATTCAGTGTAACAATATTGTCAGGTATATTTACAACAAAAATCAGTTTATGACACCTTACACGTGTTACTTTCACCCCAAATACTAATTAATTGTAATTTAACTCTTTTTTTTTTTAATTTACCACTATTCTAGGTTTAACCCATTTGTCGGTACGATTTTTTTCACTAATTTAAAAACACAATAAAATGTAATATGCTTCCTTATTCCTTATCTCTAAATACTGTTTTACACAGAATGACATTGTGACATTATTTCACCCCAATTTTGACATTTTATTCTCCAAAGATTTATTTGAAACCTTAATCATAGACACTTTACTTACATTGCTTTCTATAGATAAAATTCACCTAAAAATCATGTATGTGTGTGTGTATATATATATAGGGTTTTATTATTTTGTCGTCAATATGTGTGCGTGTACCTTTCATCTCTTTCAATTTTGTAAAAAGTCGTTCAAAATTCTCCACATCTGCATCTCCAGCTGTTAGATTAGCCAACTCTTGTATGTCTATGTCAATCATAGGATCTGTGACAGATTAGCAAATATTTCATTAAGCACTGCACACAAGTAATTTTTCAGACAATTGCCTAGTCTATTTGTGCTCAATACTAATATCCTATTTTGTCATGAACTTAAATTTACCACCTTAACAAAAGCACTTACCGACTGCTGAATTTGCTGCATTACTCTGGATATTCTCTGCTCTCTGGCTCTCAGTGCTTTCATCTGTACTGTTGGATGGGGAATTAGAGGACTAATAACAAAAAAAAAATAGTCTGTAACAAAGAGATGCCCTTAAGACTCTAAGATACTGCAAATAACATTCATCTACATACATTAAAGAGCAGCACAATTAGAAAAGACTAACCAGTGTTTCTTGACTGGGTCGTGGGTTGTTGTGATGAGAGGCCACCAGGCTGCTCATCAGCCCAAATCCCTGACTGTGTTCTGAGAAGAATAAATGATAATTAAAGGGAAAGCTAATTGAATACGAATATGATTTGTTGTAGATGCCATTGCATATTTCGCATTAAAGCAGTACAATCTCACCATCCTTCATCTCGACGCTGGACCACACGTTGGCATTCAGGGCCTGAACAATTCTTTTTACTCCAGTGGACTCTGGGAAGTCATCTATGGAGTACACAAATACTGTAAACAAAATGATTTGCGTGCATAATCATGCCAAAACTTTGTTTTGTCTCTCACCATCTTCATCAGGTAGATCTTGAGGGGTGAGCTCTACTAATTCAAACGCATGGGCCAGACACCACTGCTGGGCCTCCTGTTTGCTAACACCTGCAATGGCATATTTAAACCAAACTTAGCAAAAACTGCATATGTTGTCCCTAAACCACTGAATAAGTAGGTAGTATCAAACACACACTCACCACTATCACACGCATGGTCACACACCAGGATCAGCACTTCTGGAGCCAAATCCTCCACTACTGATAACCAGGAGTTGACACTGTTAAGACCGTCTTTCTAAAATACAATGAGAGTTGAAGCAAGGTGCATGCACTGAATGGTGAATTGGCAAAACGATTCATGTCGATAACTCACAGTTTTGCTGTCAAAGTAAATAATGAACGCTTGCATAGACCGGGCAACCTCTGCATTCATGTCGAATGGACTTGAAACGACACATAGGCTGACGTTTGCTGTGTAGTACTTGTTGTTGATTGTCCATGGATACCAAGAAACTCTTTCCTCTATCTTGGTAGCTTGAGGTAGTGATTCTGAGGCCAAGATTTCTGAAATAAAACATTCAAAATTGTTTCTGGCCCAGTGTGTGTGTTTGATATCAATAAAACACTAATGAAAACTTTAAGGTAAGACATAATGTGAAAATTAACCGAAGCTCAACACTGCCGCCTGCTGGACACGAATGATGTAAAGAATTATATAAAAGAATAATGTTCTAAAATAAAGCACTAACTTAGGCATAATGGGATTAACAATCGATTTACCAAATGTATCAGGCAAACGTTTTATATGTTGCACGCTTATTACGTATTTTAGCTCTACGTCAATAACAGCACCAGTAATAATTCACATTTATTGTACAGTTGGATAATGTTTTATCAATATTCTAAGATTGTTATGATCAGAAACCCTATGTAAGAGGCAAACGTGTAAAGTGTAACGTTACGTGAAATCAGCGAAAAGCCAAGTGGAAAATTGTGAGATGACAGTTGGGCAATCTCTAGAAAAAAAACATTGCTTTATGCTATCGTTATACATTAAGGTACATTATATTTTATGCGATAAACAATGAAACCGTTATCGCGATCGACACATTTTGATCTGTATTTAAGAGACAGGACGATGATTGTTTCTTGTTGACAGCTAACGTTAGCATAGCATCAAGGCTAACAAATGTAGAATAGATTTGCCCCTTTTACTCACGTCTAACGAGCTCCTCTTCTTTAAAGCTGGAATCACAACTTGTGACTAAGATACAAGGCAGAGGAAGTACTTCATCTCCTTGATCATCTGCCATTTTAAGCGTTTGGACACTTAAAAACAGCTCCTAATGAAAGTTAGCACGTTAGCAACAGCTGTCAACCACCTCCAGGACACCTTTCACCTCTGACCCCAACTTACTTCCGTGTCTGCGCGCGCGCGTGTTAGAAAATCTAAAGTTTAATTTACAGTTTAAAAACAGCTTTCCAGTGAATAGCTTAGAAATAACGCAATCCAGTCAGTGATACAACCTTATTAATAACAAAATGGTAATAATAACAAAAATACTTACGGAGACTATACGCGTCGGTTGCCATAGTTACAGTCGGACCTTTGTTTGGAAAAATGTAAAACTTTGAAAGAAGCGTGAAGACACAATTAGAAAAAAGGCTTAAATGTGACCTGAATTATTTATTAGTAGAAAAATGGCTGACGTCGTTAAAAATAAGGACGAAGTTGGGCGTATTTTAGTACAGGTAATGTGCTCAAGTACAAGATAATATAAAAGACGGCTTAGCAACTGATGAAGTTTTAATTTCTTTGAAACCGTTGTATTATACAACTGGATATGATATAACAACAATTTTTCTTTAGGTGCAGGACGATTTAAGACAACTAAAAAAGAATCTTGTTCGATTGACTGTGCAAGAGAATCGGGAAGTTTTGGACATTCAAGCTTTGGATGCAGCCATCAGCAGGACAGAACATGGAATAAGGGTATTTAGAGCCAACTTTTTGACAACTTGACTTCAATATCTGAATAAATTAAATACGCAAATTTCTGTGGGGTGAGAGTGTGATAGAAATTGCTAAATTCTATTTTTTCGTTTGGATATATATATATATATATATATATAACTAATTATCTTACTACATCTTAATCATTTAAATAAGTTGTCTCGTCTTGCTGTCCCTGACTTAGCAAATGGAAATGCAATGGAAATATATGAAATGTGACGCATGGAAGAATGATGCTTGTAAATATTTGTTAATTATATTACAGAGGCATGCACAAGATCATCTGAAAACCATTAATAATCAGTTTTTGACTCTACCCTGCATCGAAGAGCCTGAAAAGAAGCCTGTCCCGTCCAAGCTTGTTAAATGGTATTTTTAATTTCATTTTTTAAACACTGTCAATTGGATAATGTAAAATCACATGATCTAACATATTTTTTTATAACATTTTTGTAGGCAGCCAACATATGAAACAATACCAAATGCACATCCTCTGCGATGCCAGGTTCCTGGTCCATCACCAGGGGAGAAGGTTTCCATCTTTACACATGTTTATTACATCGGTTCAGTCAAAAAAGTATTTTTTGTGTAATCTATGGTTCTATCTCCTTAACAGCAGAAGTCAGCGTTCATCACACGTCTGCTGAATAACCCCTTTCATCCAAAGAACAAGGAGATTGTGCAACAAAAATATGGGATTCAGTTTCCTCACCTGCACAAGAGAACTGGGGTAATTGTAAATCATTGAAAGATGTCATTTTATTTATTTTGATTATCATTTTGTCATCATGTACCCTCATGTTGTTTCATCCAAACTTGTATAACTTGATTTCTTCTAAAGAATGTTGGTTACCAAATGATTGTATGAGACATTTAATAGGTAAATAATGACAGAAATGTATTTGTGTGTCTGTGAATTGTCTCTCTAATACTATAGTGTACTAATTTTTTTTTAGCATTTATGATTAAGGCTTATTGATAGTGTTGATTGGTGGCCAGCTCTGACTGTTGCCTTAACGCCAGCGTCTGTCACATGAACCTCATGAAAAGAAATGACATGACCGGCGTGTAATAATAGATGACTTCAGTCACTTTGCTTTCAAACAGGAGATGCGGATTTGAAGGTCACCTGGTTTGGCATTGACAGCTAAATCTGTCTGTTGGTAAACAAATTAATCTTTCTAAAGGTCACCATTTGTTTTGGTGCTCTGTTTCCCCCCCTTCTGCTTTCCTCTGCCGTTCTTCCTCTATCTCCTGCATCCTCTGCCTGTCACTCGTGAGGAGGCTGTCATGTTGTTGAGAAGAAGGTATGAGACTTGGCTGCTGAACGCAGACAGACACAGATTGCGGCACATCAGCATTCTTCGGAGGACGGCCACCGCCTGATTGCAGTTGTATGGGCTGCTGCTTTACAGCTGTCTCAGGACAGGCACTGGTACCTGTTCCCGCATGCCAATAAGACAGCCGTGGCTTACCCAACTGGCACTCGCTGGCGCTCTGCCTGCTGCGTCAATACCTCTGTGCTATCGGCGAGTTCTCCGCTGAGTCTTTGAAGGAGCTCCCACTGTTTTTTTTCTTTGAAATGTCCCCTTGTACCACTTAAACAGCTGCGAGCCTCCAAACCTTTCCAAACACCTGGCCGGTGCTCGTGGTTTGTCAGGGAGCTCAGTGGTGTGACAACAAACAGGCCAGAGAACATCAGGGGGAGAATCCGGAACAGCAGGATGAGGAGAATACAGAAGGGCTCTGCCTGGCATGTGCCAGCAACATGACACACTTGCAGTTTGCTCTCCATTATACGTTTATATGCATTGAGGAAATGACCGAGCTCATTCTTCGATGCTGTTTTGTTTGCTATGATTAATGCACATCCTGCTCATGTTGTTTTTGTGCACCAGAAAAGTTCATCTTGCTTTTAATCGCCTATAAATTTTCTGTAGATAACATGTTTTTATTGGACTTTTTGTCCTTAGGAGTGAGATTTGGTGCTTGTTCTAATGAAAATGATTGTAAAAATTAATGATGAATTATATTAGTCACTATATGACTACCATGAAAGTCCTAATTATTGCAGAAACATCCTTTTTTATTGTAGAATACAGAGCACGACTTTCATTCGATTTATGAACTTTTATATTATAATGAGGTGGTATGAGCATTTTAGGCATTGCTCTGATGGAATTTAATTCTAGAAGATTTCAAGCAGCTGTTCACTTGAGAGAAGGTGCGAGACAAATAAACCAAGCCGTGCTCAAAGTATCCAGAAAGCATTGCCAGCATGTGATTGATTGCTTCAGGGAAGGGGGCTTATTGGCCAGTTTACAATGTCATTAACTGCCTGTATTTTAGCTCCAGCTTTGTTTTAATGAATGCGGAAAATCTGTTGGTTGTAATCACACAACATCACCACGCTCTCTCTCGCAAACGTGCACGCACTTGTGGTTCGTACAGCCAACGGAACCGAGAGAAAGAGAAACCATATTTCTTGACATCTACAAGCTGCCACCAGCCTGATTAATGGATAGTCGTCTCCCAGCCTTTTACAACAAAGTTTTGTTTGGAGAGAAAAATCTGATCGGTGACCCGAAGCTAATAGCATTCTCCGTGAGCAAGTTATTGAGCAAAGTATATTCCCTCTCTCTCTTCTTCAAGCACAGGGTAAATGGTGACTTTAGAGCCTGCAGGCAGGTCTTTTTGGCCCAGTGAGACGGGGCAGTAGGTTAATAACCTTTGTTCTGTCACTTTCAATACCTCTGACCTTTGACCACAGAGCTATCATTCAGGGCTCAGTAATTCCTCCATGTTTAGACAATGTTTTATTGCCTTTTTAGGAAAGCCCAAAAGTTCAATCTTAAAGAGATGGTTCTCCCAAAAATAATGAAAATAACATTTTCTATGTTAATGAATGATGATTATGTTTCTCTTTCACATCAAACCTGAATATGCACATATTTTAATCACTCAAATGTCAATGTGAATCTAAAACTATGAATTACTCATTATGAAGTACATTAAAAATAATTTTTAATTCTGGGTCAAGCAGCTCTTTAAAATAACTATATTCCGACTGAGTTGTACCATAGTGGTTAGAAAGAGTATAGTGTGCATTTATGTAATGAAAACATAACGATTATTTAGCCTTTGTTGTTCTAGGTTGGGACTCAAAGAATGGTCACTGGCCCCACTTTGAGTTTGACTGCAGCACGTGAAGATCTTCCTAAACACCTACACCCTAAACCTACACCCGAATGTAGAGACATGAATACAGGTATAAGGCTCTTTTTTTATTACTGATACAGTATTTCAAGGCTGTTAAATAATTTTGACACCAAGGATGAATTTATTTGATCAAAAATACAATAAAAACAGTAGCGTTGTGAAATTGTTGTAGCATTCTTACAATGTAAAAAATCTATTAATTAATCCTGTAATAGCAGTTTTCTGGAGTCATAATTCCAGTCTTCAGTGTCACAGAAATCATTTGAATATTTTAAGAAATATTTCTTATAATTTTCAGTGTTAAACAGCTGTGCAGCTTTTTTTGCACGATTCTTTAATGAATAGACATGGAACCACATTTGAAGTGGAAATATTTTGTGAATGTGTTTACTTTCAGTTAATTTTATCTTTGCTAGAAAAAAAGAAATCGCTGGACCCAAACTTTTTTATCAGTTTGTTTTTGCCCTCTTTTTGTGTTCATTAGTAATATGCTATATTTATTTGTGCAAAGATCATTCTTGCAGATTGTATTTTGTTGTTTCAGTGTTGCTACCCTCAGCAGCTGACCTCTCTTCAGTTCAAACCCCAGTACAGCCCAAAGCTGTCCATGGGCTCCAGAGAGAGGACAGTGGCCAAAGTAAGAGAGGTCAGTCTATTCCCACAATGTCATTACACACTTGCGGCCTACATTTAAAGTTAGAAAGTCAGTTTTTATGTATCCAAAAATTCTGCTTTTTGCTGTGTTTGAATCCCAAAAATCTACATACATAGAGGTAGTAAACTGAATTACTATGGAAAAAACAGCCTAAAGTATTAATTTTCAGCAGATCATTTTATGCTGTAATTTTTGTGTCTGGCATATACTTTATTTAGTACTTTTTAAAATATATCAATATCATAAATAGTCATCAATACAGTCTAAAATGGTGCACTTCTGATGTCAGTCATGTCAGTCAAAATGTCAGTCAAATAACTAGACAAATATGACATAATAAAGACAGTAGCCCCAGTTTCACAGACAAAGCTTAAGCTAGTCCCAGACTAAATTGCATGTTTGAGCTGTCTCAGATGAAAATATCTT
>JAUCNO010000318.1:8293038-8317041 GCA_032353835.1 Enteromius viviparus
TAAAAGTTGCTTAAATATCTTAATTTAACTAATGTCTAGTCCTGGCTTAAGCTAAGCCCCGTTTGTGAAACCGGGCCATATTGTTTTCTTATATCGTTTATGCATATCATCTTAAACAGTAGTATGTACTTCTTATATGATTATAGAGGAGTCAGAAAGGGCTTCAAAAGTGGAGATGGATGTGAGCAGAGATGAAACGACATTTGGAAGATCAGGAATCGATAGTTCAGCATCCAGGACCATCCACACACCCCCTCCTTCAGCTGCTTCTGCAAGCTCTGACAATGGAGTACTGAAACGTGCGATAGCCCGACTCAACCCACTTAACCTGCAGGTATTATTTATTTATGCTGACACATATAAAGTGTTCTGGCTGCTGGGATAACATTTTGGATCATTCTAAAAAAAATTTTGAGCCAAAACGCTTTTTTGTAGTAGTTCACCCAAAAATTTAAATCTGATCATCATCATCAGTCATTCCGAACCTGTATGATCTCTTATCTTCTTTAGAACATAAAATATACATTTTTAGGAATGTTGGTTATTAAACAGCTTTGGTTCTATTATGGGACACTAAACCAGAATATAAATTCGTATATCGTATATCACATTAAATGATTGCAGCAGCCTTTTGCCATTATTATAATATGCATTTCTCTGTTCTTAGAGCGTTCCAGTGCCAGCTGCTGTCAGCAAATATCCTTTCACCATAGCTGAGGGTCAGATTGACCCAAAAGATCCTAACTACTGTCGGTTTAAAAAGCAATACTGTCTCTATTGGAGTGCAATGGTAGAGGCTTTGGAGCAGCTGCAGCGGATGCTATCGGACTTTGCAGTGCCACTGGCGAGGGTGTGTGGGGAGCGTCTGGCAGCGTGCGTGCAGAGCGGTGAGCTCGACTGGAGAGACATCAGGGGCCGGCGCATCCATGTGGAGAAGCTGCTCTCGGTGCTAGAGAACAGAGATGAAGTATGGGACCTGATGTGTCAGCCTGGCCAGCGCTACAAAAGCATCGAGGGGCATCAGGCAGCGGCTGTGTGCATCCAGACCTGCTGGAGGCGTTACTCTGCCCGTACCGCCTACCTGCTCCAAACCAGGCACAAATGGGCGGCACAAGTTATTGCCATGTCTCTGCTGAAACATGCCAAACTGAGCAATTTGAAGAAGAGTCTACAGGCCTCGCGTACCCGCCAACTGGATAACTACCGCATCAGGGCAGAGGTGAATAAAATACACATTTATATAACAGTTAGCTGTTAGTTTGGGTCTTTGAATCTGATTTGTTGAGCAGTGTTCCAAGAGCGTTTGCTTAACAGTTAAACTTTTCATTCTTTTAACGCTTATTGTGTGCATTCCAGACAGTCAGTCTGTACGTTAGATGAGGAACAAAGTCTGCAACGTGAAAAATATGTTCTATATACAGCAGTAAGAATGTGTGCATAATAAACTAATACTACATCTTTAATGTTGAGTCACTTCTCTGCCATTCTCTCATCTTCCAAGTCCTCTCCTATGTTCTTGCGGATAGTATAGTGTTCACAGGATTCAAACTTCAGATCCTTAGTGGAAAAAATAGGTTATTTTGGTACTTTTTGTCTACAGTTATAGAGTTTTTTTGGATATAGGGTTAGGGTTTCTCACACACACTGGTTTTAGCTGCTATGTTGTAGGGAAGTAGACATGTTTACACACAAGTACTGTCTTTATTAGTGAGTCAAAAAAAATTTTTTTGTTCAATCAGGGGAAAAAAATCCCTATTAGTGAATCCTTCATTCAACAAATTTGTTTTGCCTTTATTAAGATAGTGTAGAGTAGATAGGAAGTGGGAAAGAGTGAAAGGCAGGCATCAAACTTGGGACAGCCGCAATACAAATGCATTATATTATTTTAAAATAATCTTTACAAATAATTTTTTTAAACAAAGATTCATCCAGGACCAATTCTTACATTTGTTTGTAAATCATTGACTCATTCATACAATTGATTATTTCAAAAATGATGATTCATTTGCAGTTGTCTTTATGAATAAGTACTTGTATCATTCATTCAACTGATGTCTTGCAACTATTATGACTGGGGTGGCAAAAATAGACAATTAATTGGCAATATTGTGTCTAAATTGTCACTGTATATTAATTGCAAATATTATCTAAAACCTCTCCACCTTGCTGCCTCCTTGTTATTTAAACCAAGTTTTTGACTCGTAACTTCCAGAAATGGCTCAGGCTATCATTGGTCACATCATTAGAATGGCAGATCATGACACGGTGGCATAAAGTACAGTTGTTCCACTCATAAGATGTTGTATAAAATCAGTCAATTTTATAAAACTACTAAATCAAGAGTTGAACTTTCAGTGCAGAGGTGCTGATACAAAGAGTGATTGCGATAGCACAGGCTCACGTTTAGATTAAGTTTATATTTGTCAGAACAGATGTTTCATCTGTGCTGTCACTCCTGTAACATCTTTATGAAACTAGCATGTCTCTTAATTAGTGCCCACATGTTCATTTATCCTCACCGTCACTCACTGTGAGAGCAGACACAAGCTTGTGTATGTTTCCACCCTTTAAACACTCACATCCTTTTAATTAAGCCTTAATCTTCCCCTGGCAGAAAGCTTCATGTAGCCTGCTAATTGAATTAATAGAGGGAAGATGTTTCTAAGTATGCACTTAGCTGATTTAATTAATGTGATTTATGCTTGGTTTGTCTCCATGAGACCCAGGGAGAAAGACAAGCATAATTTCCTCCCTTTGCTGCCATCGGTGGGCCGACAACATGTTAAATCCGTGTGCTGCTGGGTGCTGTCTGTCACCCATCACTTTTACTCTCTTTTATTCTCTGCTGTCTGTGATTCACAGAGTCTGGCAGCCAACTGGAAACACATCACCTCCTCCAAAAGGACGATCATCCACGTCCCATCATTGGGTAATTCTTTTCCATCTGTTATGATGGCTTCTGGTCACATAATATCATAAAGAGAAAACATACATTTATTTGAGTGCACTTGCAGAAAACACAGAAAATTGATTTCCCAAAAACGTGTCATTGAGACCTGCGCTGGCTATTGGGGATGATGATAAGTGTGAATTGTAATCACCAGCAGATGGAGTGTGATTTTTGCACTGGGGGTGGCTGAGGAGAGGCCTGTGTGAGCTCAGATAATTAAGAAGTTGAACCCTATTGTTTTTACTGCCTCGCTCTGTTAGTTTGCATGCATTTAATCATTTCATTATAGAGATTAGTTTATAGCAATCTTTTTGGGCTTTCCTGACTTGGAATAAAGTCTTGAATTTATTGTTCAAATATTTTGATCTCATTAAGATTTGTTCAATAGGATATTCCCAACATCAGCGTCTCAGTCTCAAGGGATTTGATGTTCTCCAGAATACCCAGATGGGCCGACTCTGTGATATCAGAGGTAAGGGTGTGAACCATGATCAAATTGGATTGACAGCTAATACATAAAAGTAAACACAGTATTGTTGTGGTATTATCTAGATGAGAACGTCGAGGTCATCTATGTGTCTCCGGTGCACCTGGGTGAGGATGTTCTCCACTATTACACTCGTCTGCTGGGCCTGCAGACAGCCATTGAGCTGGGTGACGCTTCTGCGCCTGAGTCCCACTGTGCCAAACGCTTCACTATCCTCATACCAGAAGCACTGGAGTATTTTTCAGTATGGTGCACCACATACACACATATGCAGTAGATGTTGATACCTTTTGTCTCCCCTCAAAGTTATTTCTGAAATACAGTAGTGCACATGAATTTGTTAACATAGAAGAACTTGATTTATTTCTTACCTGTAGAGGGCGACAGAGGTGACCTTTGTACTTAATACTCTGGGCAGATACTGTATGCCATAATTGATTAGGGTTCAGTCAAAGGATCTGTACTTTTACATTTACTCGTTTAGCAAAAATCCAAAAGCCATATACAAAAGAGGACAAAAAAGTCACAGAGCAACAGTATTTGTAGTTTACAATTTTATCTTAATTAAACAGTTAGATTAGAAAGCAAGCTAAAAAGGGGAGAAAGGCAAAGATGATAAAAAAGCATTTTTGTTTCGCTTAAATATTTGATATTGTTCAAAACTTAACATAAACATTGTCATTATATGTCACCCTGGATAACAAAGCCAGTCATAAATAGACCCTTATGACTGGATTTGACTTCCACATACAATTTTTCAGGGACCAAACTATAATGATTCTAATCATTATACATGCTATAATTATAATAATAATAATGTATTGTTATGTATAAACTTATATATTACTTATGATATTATAAATGCAAAATGTTTACAGAATTAAATAATTGGCTTTAATATAAATAAAGGAAAAAATGATAAAAAAATCTAAATAATTTATTTAAAAAATACAATTATTTTCTATTTGTAATATTTACTTGTGTATATTTTTCTACTCATTGAGTGTTTAAACCTCAAACTGATTTTTATTTAAACTCAAACTTAATTTAATGAATTTGCCTCATAATTTATGAGGATTTTTTTTACTCATGATAATATAAATGCCTAATTTAATAATTGTCTTTAATATAAACAAATGATAAAAATCGAAATAATTTATAAAATTATTTTCTATTTCAAATTTACTTGTTATTTAATATTTATTATTTATAATGTTTACTTGTTCTAGATGTATTAACCTGAAAAAGATGTTCAATTTCTATTCATTAACTTATTTTAATAGAATTAAAAACAGTTACCTCAAATACACAATTCAAGTGGTGAATAGAAAAATACAAGATAAATGTAAACTATTCTTGAAAGTATATTTTTTAAGGAAGGAAAGCTTTTGTTTTACACTATATGCAGATTTATTTCTTTTATTATTGTAGGCCTAACTTGCTTGCTGTTATTTATTACCGCACAGCGTATGAGCGGCACGCGCAGCCTCTTCTCTGTCGATTCCTTTCAGTGTGTAAACTCTGCCAGACGTGTCAGCAGGATAAATCTCTGTTAGCCGTTGCTGCCAGCGTGGCGTGCCAATGACAGACGGGACAATTCTGCTTGGATCAAACATACAGATGTGGAGTAATTAGTGCTTTCCCCACGGAGCCCATCACTAAGCACATAGTACAGACAAGAGGCTGCAGAGGTGTACGGCCCTCCCCTGACTCTCCTTTATCAATTTAACGTGGTGGAGTACAGGAGAGGTCATGACCCCTCCGGCTACACGTAATGGGCCCAATGTGTTTGTGCTTGTTCATAAATTACACCCATAGACAAAGGGAGGGGTAAGACCTTAGAGCTGGATTGGAAAGGACAGTTATTTATGTACAAAAAGACCACTGAGATTTCACCTTTGGGGGAGAAATATGCATACTAAAAATGTATTTCTGTTATTTATTCTCTTTATTAGAGCTTAATATGTTATGAAACACACCAACAGCATTAATTCTCCAACCATTAACTCACAAAATACATTGTATTCCTCTTTCAGACCCGAAACATGTGTCTAGCTTCGCTGCTGAAGTACAGTCCTCGAACACTACAGCGCATTAAGAATTTGATCCAGGGGAAACAGGCCTACATGATTGGCGGAGTCACCTATCTTGATGACCTGGCTGTGGCAGATGAGCTCGAAGTTCCACTTTTGGGCACAGAGCCTGCGGTGACCCAGCTATACAGCACTAAATCTGGGGGAAGAAGGATCTTCAGTAGCGCAGTGGTCGACATGCCTCCAGGAAAGTGGGATATATATACCCTGGAGCAGGTCTTTTTGCCAGTCAACTGTTTAAATGCCTCATATGAAATGCATTTGATGAAAAAAAAAATGGAATATGATTCATTTGTCTATGTTCCAGCTTCACAAAGGCCTGGCCCGGTTGATGACAGAACACATGGAAGTCCAGCGATGGCTCTTCAAGATAGATAGTGAAGTGGGTGGACGGGGAATAGCCTATTGTGACGCATGCCACCTGAAATGCCGCCCATGGGCACAGCAGGAGTTTAGCTACTATGGGCCTGAACAGTGGAGAACATCACGGTCTCAAGTAAAGGTAGGACTGTTTTAGTTTGAATTAAATCATCTTTAAATATGTCTGTCTGTCTGTATGAAATTATATTATTGAAAAGACACATTTTAATTATTTTTATTTATGTTGTTATTTTTATTGTGTTTTATTTATTATGTTTATATTTATTGCAATTTATTTTTTATTTATTATGCTATTTTTAATTTTGGTGCACTTTGGTGCACTTATTTATATGAATTTAAATAAAATAAAAAAAGAATCAGGATCATTTATATGCATCATTTGCATCTTTTTTATTTTTTTATTTTTTTTTTTACATGAAAATAAATTTAAGTAGAACTATTTCAGTTCTAAAATACCATAATGTTTAATACAACATTTAATGGTGATATTTCTAAAAATTCATAAAAAAGCTTTTGGTAAGCCTAGGGACATTTGCTTTTAAAACAAATAAAATGAATCTGTTGATTTGTTCTAAGTGCAGCTACACCTTTCAAATGCGCAGTCTGCATTAATGAGTGCCTGTTGTGCAACAGTAGCAATTCTGAAGTACCAAGTGGCTTGTTTTTAAATGTGAAATAAAATGTGCCATTTCTTTTATTTTGCAAATGCAGCTACACTTCAGTCACAAGCCCTGTTCGTCAGAATTTCCGCTTTGCCTGGTTTTTATATTCACATTTCGTACAAAATGCATCCTTGTCTCAATGACAAGCCTGTCATTACTGTCCAAGGCCAAACTTTGATGCCATTATCGTGATTTGTCTAGAGAGTGCTTATGACTCAAATTCATGGCAAATTAATAATGAGTCATTTGAATTGTAGCATATTTATGTATTCTAATTCAAATGTGATGTATTCAACACTCTGTCGTGTGCTTTAAAAACACATCGGTTTTATCCGCCTGTAATCGTGTTCATAACCCTCTCCTGCATTATATGCTTAAAATTGGCCCTTGATTTAAATACAGTGTTTTGCCATTACACCATGAGCTTTGTGTAAGCTAATTACGGGGTTATCATCATACGCGGCTGTGTGCAAATTCAGACCTTGCTTTATTTTATTTCAGCCTCGTATTGTAGCCTTCTATCCCGGGGGCAAGAGGAGACCGCATGTCCTACCTCCGAGCTATTAGCTCGGTCCCTAATTCACACTGAGGCATAGAGAGGAATCTGGGGCTGTAATTGTGGTGGCATTGGTGCTGTTAATTACAGAGGTAAGCGGTTGAGGCCCAGCCAAGCTCCATTATGGTGATGGCAGTGAAGGAGCTTTAAATGGGGGGCTCTTCACCAGCTGGGGTCCCAGTGAGAGGAAAGGGAGCTGGGGCCTGATGAGCTGGCCTGCACCCTTAGGGCTTCTGGGCCATATGGAAGCCAGTACGGACCTTTATTCTAGCTCTTCAACCTTTTTAATCAATGGCAAGCTCTGCTAACAGAATGGAGAGCATAGAGGTTATTTCAGAGTGTCGTTCGTTTTCTGCAGATCTGTATTCACTCTTTTAGTGGTAATTTTGTAGTTGTGCAGCGCCTTTCATTGCGGTTCTGTTTGCGGTTGCATATTTGCTTGTCATTGTTTTATTTATCTGCTTGATGTTACGTTTATTGCGTTTTATCTTTATTACTCGAAGCTAATAAAATCAACAACAAATGCGGAAATATTCTAAAACGCATATATCAGTCTAATGTTTTAATTGCGGCGGGTAATGAATGGTAGATATTGCCTTTTGTTCTTTAAGTACAAAACATTAGTATGTATGACGTCTATGTGCAATTAAATTTTTAAATCGTGCATTTGTAAGCCACTATCCTTTGAGAAAAAAAAATATTATAATGATTTTGTAATTATCAGACTGCAATTATCAGTGCTCAGAGGCTTCACTTTAGTTTTACGTTTGGCTTTAGTTGTAAGTCATAGAAGTTTAAATGCTGTTTTCCCTCTCTAGGGAGCTGTCTTTCTCTGTAATGCATCCTTTAATTTTCCCCTGTCAAGCCCAGGCCTATGTTGAGCTCCCCCTCTATTTACCCTCTTTACTATGTGCACATTGTTTAATTATTGATTGTACAAAGAGCCTCTATTAATGCAAGAAGAAGAATGCCAGAACCCATGTGGTCCTTTAGAGGAACAGCTATAGAGATAAGTGTGAAAACAGACCTAGAGGCAGTGTAAAAAAAAGACTCTGTGATTCTTTGCAATGTGTTTGGGAGGCCCACACCCCGAGGGGTGTTTCAGCCTGGGGCGAGCCTCACAGCTATTCAGAGAAGATGGGTTAAAGACATGCGGATCTCACTCTATTCAACGGCTGGGTGGACTCGTACACGCTACACTTTACACATTACAAACATGCACGTTCTGCCAGCACACGGGTCATTAGACACGAGGGAGCATTATACTAATAGCATCAACAGATAGACAGATTGTCTGCTACTTATTTTATTCAATGCATGTGGGATTACGTGTTGTACCACGTTTAGTTTATTAGATTTTGAATGTAACGACACTTTCTGTATTCCTCTTTGGTTAATGTTGCATTTGCGAAGTAATCCGCAAATAGATCCATATTATAACCGGGCTTTATTTTCAAACCCATTCAAAATGTCGATTTACCTGATGTCTCAACTTTGTGTTTGTGCAGGATCTGTTGGTTTATATATGATGTATAAGAGAGATATATCATAAATGGATATTACTGTTTATGTCCATGTAATAAAAGCTAATGCACTGGGCATGCATTTTATTGTATGGACAAACAATAACATCACTGAGACGAATATTTTTCTAAATATCTACACGTGCTTTTACTTCTTAACAAAAAGATGAGGATGTTTTGAGGTGAGTGAAAAGACTCATATTCATTCAAAATGCAAATATCTATTCAAAAGATCTAATGTCTTATGTATAGAAACTGTATACAGAGAGATTACAAAAAAATTATAGATTTTAAAGTTTTTTTTACTTGTTATTGTCCTTAAAAAATAAATGTAATGGGGTGTTTGGTTGCATGAAAAAAAAAAAAAAACACAAAAAATTTTCCAAAATATCTACTTTTGTGTTCCAGAGGCATGAAGATGGTAGAATATTTGTTCTAGGGTGAACTATCCCTTTAAGGAAAGCTTAAAAAAAGGCCAATATCCCTCTTAGGAGGTATGCTGTTGTATATGCTCGTGACTGAAATGTCGCTCTTACTAATGTAGTGATCAAACAGCAATCAAAGCACACAGGAGACGTCTATTTTATTTATCTATTTTCAAATAGCTCATCTTTATGTGGAAGCCAAGCAAGGCCCGAATCCTCTCTCACAGTACAGCTCGCAGTTTAAGTCCAAATAAAGAATGGCAAAAATTATTCCCTCTCGCTTTCCTTCCCTCCCCGCTGTTCGTGTGAAGTGCATTGGCAAATTCTCAGAGCGCGCCTGCTCTTTCGCGGGGAACGAAGGCCGTTTCCTTACACTTTTTGCCGCACCATTGTGTGCTTTATGGCTTGTGTCGGGGGTGAAATCACTGCGCAGCGATTGACCCTGGCTCTTCTGGTACTTGAATATGATGATGACTGTTTCATGACTTGAATATCAACAGCATCGTATCTCCCCGTTTTGAGACAAGTTCTTCGGTGATGTCAGTTTTGTTTGAACATTATAAATGTACTTGAAAAGCATAAAGACTCAAAGATTTATTCATCCTGACATCTTTTAGAGCACGTCTCAAGGTTGTAAAACAGGACCTACTGATTCTTTCCCCTTTTATGTTCTACTTAGTTAGAAGCTGTTTTCTATACATCTCATTGCAGTTGTAAGCACAAACTATGCACTTATGTGCAAACCGTAAGTGCTCTGTCCATTCTTCTCTGCTTTGAGAGGTCCTTAAGGTGAAATTCTTTCTCTTACTAACCAACAGGTTTTAAGAGGCACTCACAGGAAGTCAAACATTGCAATTAACAACATAATTAAGTGTCAAAGCCATTATGGTGTTTTCTAGTTACAGAAACAAGGCCTGTATTGATCAGAAACAGACCCTGATTGACCTGCTGATCGATTGGCTTGCATGGGTATTTATCTGCCAGCGTGTGTCAGACGTTATTGGGGACAGGTGCAGTTACTATTGCCTTCAGTTAAAGCTATTAGACTACTGTGATGCCGTGGCAATGTGCTGTCAATCAACACCAACCACCACCCCCATGCACAACCACCTGCTTTTGTAAGGCATGTCAAATTAAGACACACTTCAGTAGTTACTGCTTCGTCAAAGGTATCGACACTATGAAGAGCTATACGTTTTTTTTTTTCAAGATTTTAGTATACTGTATTTAGGCTGCTCTATGGAGTTTCGAGAATTTTCGTTGCCTCCCTGACTTTGCTTTCATCTGTCATTTTGATGCAGGACTCTGTGATGATCAAGTTCTTAGAAGAGGTTCCTTATCTTCTCGCTACCTATGCACACCCAGCCAACAAATCCTGCTATGCCACATGGACCTGTTTCCTAGAACACTTCCTTAAGGAAGGTAGCTTCAAGCAATTTTGATAAGTACCTCTAACCAATTAATTACTTGTCGGATCTTCCTTAGTGCTCTTTTCCTTTGTATTTATCTCCTTCCAAAGGTGGAGTGATAGAAGCCTTCCCGCCTTCGAATAGTGTGACATGTCTGACGGTAGATCTTCTGGTGGAGCCGGGAGGAGATGTTTGCATGCTGTCCTGTGGAGATCAACTGCGTGGGCCCAGTGGGTTGGAAGTGGTGGGCTGCACCGTACCTCAGACCTCCATCTGCCCTGACGTCTTGCACTCTATTTGCTCTCGTGTGGGTCAGGGTCAGCAGCGCTCCATCATGGGCCACATCTCCTTAGATCTAGTCACCTTTCTGGATCCCAGTAACCTGGAGCAGCAGGTCAGACAGCTAGTTCAGTTCTCAGATTTTAAAACACTTACATAAAAACACTTTATTTTTACACTACCATTCAGTTAGATTTAGAGTGAGAATACTTGTAGACAGCAGGAATGCATTTAATTGGTCAGTGTCAGTGAAGCCAATTTAACGTTGTTAAAGAACATTTATTTCAACATGCTATTTTGAGTTTGTATTTATCAAGGAATAGCGAAAAAGTGTATCATACCAAAATGTTAATCTGCACAACTGTTATTAACGTTGATAATAAGGAAGGTTTTTAAAGAATGAATCATGTTGGTAATTGCTGCTAAAAGTTCAGATTTGTCACCACAGGAACAAATTACATTCTAAAATATACATAAAACAATTATTTTAATTTGTAATATTATTTCACAATACTGTTTAACTGTGCTTTAGATGAGATAAATGTAATATTTTATATTATAATGTTTATATGTATTTTATTTTCAAATATTTTATTTTTATTTATAATAATATATAATATAATAATATATACTATTTTGCTTTAAAGATATGAAGTACCTTATAGTAGTCACTTATTTGAATACGAATATAGATAACATATAAATAAAATTTATCGGTATGATATTATGTAATACCTTCCAATAGATTTAAAGGTACATAAGGCAGTAGATTGGGCTAGAATAGAAATACTACAAGGTATATGTTTTTATCAGTGTTTTCTGGGAATCGAACCCACAACCTTTGTATTGCTATCACCATGCTCTACCATTTGCCCTCTAGGAACAATGGAAGCACTCGGCTCTATCTATCTTTTATCAAACAAGCGCTCACGAAAACAAATTGACCCTTAAATGTCAGTGGTGTGTTACAGCTCTATGAAATCAGAACCTGCCATGTTAAGAAGCTGTTGAGAATGAGATGGGATCTGACATGTGGTACTGTTCTGTCAGAGCCCGTAAGTTCTCACCTTAAAATATAGATAGTGTGAAGGTTCAATCTACTCGTTCGAAGCTCTTATTGAGATGTTATAGGACACTCGTATAGGTTCCTGTTAAGAGCTGTACAGATGAGAGAATGACCAGGGGCTAATGTGCCAAGAGGCTATCTAATAAACTGTCAGGTCTTATTGTGTCAATAAACTAATTCCCTTTTTTAAGGCCTTGCCCCCTGACCTTACAACACCCCTGCTATGTAGTGGTGTCAGACAGGAGGTCAGGCTGAAGTGTCTTTTCTTCAGACACTGGGGTTCTTGGTCACTGTCAAGACAGATTGAACACTGTAATGCTTTTGCTCGCATAGTAATGTTGATGTATTTTTTGGCTTGGTTATTTGTGAGATTTTCAATTTCTGTAAAAACTGCATTAAGATACTACTAATATTTTTAGAGATTATGTGCTTGCGCATTTATTTACTGAGCATTTAATCATTAATAATTAATAATCAGCATTGAATCATCTTTTTGACAGCTTAAGATAATGTAGTCAATTTAGACCTCATTGAACTCATTTTAAGGTTACCTAAATAAACATTTTTTTACAGTGCAGAGCCACCCGTAACAGTAGGTGGTTAACTAGCATTCCTTGCATTTCAGACCATTCTCTTTGCATCTCTGCCAAAGCACGCGACAACTGAATAATCTCTGCTGGGAAAAATGGAGGGGATCCATTAAAATAAATTTCAGTCTAATGTAGAAAAAATGCTATGGATTTGACCTCACTGACCTTGCTGTGGTAGTTATTGATTTAGTCATTTTTCAAAACTTGTGTTTCTAAATTTAGGTCTGTTTAATAAGACATGGAATGCGAATATATCCCCTGTAGAAATGTTGTACATAGTGCAAATGATAAGTGAGCAAATAAGTGATTATATAACTAGGCAACATGATGCATAATTAATTCGAGTACTGTGATTTTTATCAATGATCCCTGCTGGCAGGCCTAAGATGGAAATGTGTCTCTTCACGTTGTTCTTTTAGTGATTCCCACTACCACAAGAGGGTGGCAGAACACACTCCCATTGTATTTACTACATCTGTCACTGTTGCGAACAGAAGACCTCCTCTCGCTTGTCCTTAATGTTACAGGGCCCTTTGCGGGGATGGACTGACCTTTTGGTGTAAGCTAAAGCTTTTGTTTGTGTGGTAATCATGTGTATATATTCTTAAAAAATGTATGAGATGTTACACCTCTGAAAAATAACTTATGACATTTACTTAACACAGTGAAAGTCTTAAGCCCCCATTGAGTCAGCGGTTGATTTTTACAGCTCCATAGGCACATTACTCTATTTATCATTCTGAAATAGTGAAATGCTTTAGAACAGATATATTTTCTAATGAATGTCACATGCTGCTGCTTTAATCATTGACTCAGTTGGCATGCTGTGATTTTAAAATAGATGATTGACTTTGGAAGTCAGAGAACGGCAGATTTTAGAAAAATTATGCATTGAGTTGAAATGTACTCTTCCACAGAAACAGAAAATTTCACATTTGAATCTCATAGTCTCCTGATAGAATAGCTTTTACTCCTGCAAATGGAAGTAATTCATACATTATTCTGATTGAATAGCACCGGGATTCTTTATATTGTGGATTCACAGAGGCACGAGATGGGTTTTATTCAGCGTGTTTTACGAAGAATAAACTGCACACACAATTAAAAGCGACAAAAGGAATTCAGACGGATAAATCCAAACATTACTGTCCCATCTCTCTGGCACAGAGGCAGACAGATCTGCCAGACTAGTGCTAACCTGTCTCTATTTAAACATCAATTTACATTCAAACCTGTTGCTAAAAGCAGTCTGTATTTTTTGTATCTGTGGGGGAGAGGTGGGTCGCATGTGTTTGCCCTTGCAGGCTTGCTTCACATTGTGTGTGAAGGGGGGCTCAGCTGCAAGATTGCAGTTTTTAATGAAAGTGAAGGGGCTATAAAAGACAGGTACAATCTGGGCGTATATATCAAGCGCCTTTGTTAAGGTTGACAATGAAGCAGGCTTGGCTGATTCTACAGACTGGCTAAATGGTCCCACCTATCCCACAAGCACAGGTATTAACTATGAACGGGAGGCACTGCTGGGTGAATTCAGCTATCTATATTGAGGTCTTCCTGTAAGCCTGGAGTCCTGTTTTCAAAGGTCATTGCTTTACTTTATCCCTTTACAAGAGCTTATTTCTAAAAGGAATTTCTTTTTTGGTTGCTTAGTTTTTAAAAGAGCTTTAAAATAGTTTTTTGGAAAGCCAACTTTTGAATGAAAGGAATAGTTCACCCAACAATGAAAAATTACTAATAATGTACTTATCTTCAGGCTATCAAAGATCGTTTGCAGGTAATATATGACATCAGAATGAGAGCCTAAACAAGCATGTAAGTACACATAATTCACAAGTTATCCACATGATTCCAGTTCATCAACTGATATATTCATTGGCGGGGCTTGACGGGGTTATAGCCCCATCAAAAACTTGCTTATCCCCGGTACATCACTATAGAGAAAGTGAAAGTGAAAAAATGGCTGCGCATAATCTCTGAGACAATTAACCAGAGACTAATCTACTTTAACATATACTTAAAACGCTATAGCTGTCTTAAATTATTCCCTTAAAATTTATTTTGTGGTTTCTGAAAAACACTAAAAGAAAATGTAGCCTGCACAAAATATAACTCCATACTCTATTTATTTTGTGCAAAACTTGGGGTTCACACTTAAGGACTGACACAGAGGGTTGAAACACAGACGCTTAAATACAAATACTAATGAGGACAGAACTAAGGACACCTGGGGAAGACAGCTGGGAGTCGATCAACCAATAATCACAGAGACACAGGAAATACCAAATATGGGGAGCAAAAGACAAGGAAACTGAACACAAACTCTGACATTATTCTCCCCTCCCGGAAAGGTGCATCCTCGCACCTCATAACATCACAAGGGGACAGGGGTGGGCGTCCTGGCAACGGGGGCGATGCCAAAGAGCCAGGCCGATGACGAGGATCCGGAGCGAGAGAGGACCAAGGGGGAGCCTGAGGGTGGGAAGAGCCTGACGTACGACATGAAGCCAAAGAAATGGAGTCCCAAGGCGATGGATGGACTCCGAACAACCAAGGCGGAGCTTTAGGGATGACAGAGCCTGGTGGAGCTGGTGGACAGACGGGCACAGAAGGAGAGGAGGGAACTAGGGCCCACAGTGGAGCCGGAGGGTCAGAGGACCGAGGTGGAATTCTGGCTTCGGAGGCCTGGAGATGGAGTCGGGGAGCACTCTGGCCATGCTGGCGCTGGTGGGTGGCAGAGCGGGGATTTATGAGACCTCTCTCGTGCAGCAAACTCTGGAGGGTGCTCTTGCGGCGAGAGTTCAAGGGGGAGCTCTTGCAGCATGAACTTTGCTTCCGGCCGTAAATTTAGGGACTGGAATCAGGAACGGCTCCCCTGGCCGTAAATCAGGAACTGGACCTGGGAACGGCTCTACTGGCCGTGATTCTGAAAAACTGGATTTCGGGATCAGCTCTCCTGGCTGAGACTCTGAAACTGTGATCAGGATTGGCACTCCCGGCCGTAATCTAGGAGCTGGAATCGGGATCGGCACTCCTGGCCGAAACTCTAAAACTGTGACTGGGATCGACACTCCTGGATGTAATCTAGGGGCTGGAATCGGAATTGGCACTCCCGGCTGTGGTTCAAACGACGGAGATGCGACTGTGTTCGGGAAACAGTCATGTGTAGCTAGTTTGTTTCCAAAACATTGCATTGTACTATGGTGGTTAATCAGTGAGTTATATCGTTGTTCGGGAAACGCACCCCTGGTCAGGTCCCACGGGCGAGAATGCGGACCTCTACTGCAATGTTAATAATTTTAAAATTTTATAACTCCTTGTTAAATTAATAGACTGTTTGTAAAAACATTCAATGAGTAAGCTAATAGCCTATTTTATTGTCCTCACGCATGATGCTGGGCAATAATTTTATGTATTTTATTAATAAAAAGTAATCTTATAATAGTAATATAGGCCTAAAAATAAGAAGAATGTAACAGGCCTACCTTAATTGGAAATGCTAAATCCTCTTAATATTGTGAATTGTTAGGCTTATCTCTGGCTATTATAACATGATTCCATGCGAATCAGTGGGGAGGTTGGACCTGCAGGCATGTCGTGTGGTTCTATGAATTGTAAAAAAAGTGTTTTGTTTTTATTGAATTAAAAAAAACAACATCTTTCTCTGTTTTGTAGGCTATATTTATTTTATTTTTAAATTACATTACATGGTACGTGTCATATTTGGCAGTTGGCATTAGTATATCATTAATAACAACGGCATATGAGAAGTTTAATACCACAGAAAAAATGTGCCTTCTTCATTACTTTCTCTAAATTTAATTAATGTTTTTAGCTATGTGTTTATAATAAAACAATCAAGCTTTTATCAAGCTTTAAACTGTTCATTCCAGTCCTCAACAGTTCAAAATAGTTTTAAACAAATATGTTAATGTGAGAGAACAACTTTTCACTAAAAGAAGCATTATTATGAATTATGGACACCTTACTGCTGAATTACAGCTTTTTAAGATGTTAATTAATAGATGTGGATCATGTGGATTACTAAAACATTTTCTTTTGTTCCAGCACCCATTCACTGCTAAATTTTTAAAAAATCTTTTCCGATGAAGACACAAACACATCTACATTTAGAAGGGTACATTTTTAACAAGTTTTTAGGTCAATTATTCCTTAAACTTAAATAAATTCGGAGGACCTAGCATCATATAAGTTACATGTACAACAGAGGATTTTTTTTCTGAATAAATGAACAATCCTTTATTCTCTATCTTCAAAAAATAAAAAATATATAGAAATGAATTAGTGTTTGCAGCTGAATTTAAGCCAGTGTAAATACATGATTCACTTCACTGTATTTCAGCATGTGAACGTTGAGCACGAGACTGTGATCATAAAGTGATTTCAGCAGCCAGGCCACCATTTGCATTCGCTGGCAGCAGCGTTTAGGTTGACAAATAGGGACGACAGGAGAGTCAGCCAACTGCCACTTAGTTATTAACAACTCCTTCACTGGTGATTTATTTGCCACTTTTTGAAGAGAGAGCATAGCTATTAGATTATTATCAGGGAAAATTAGCCCTGTTTAAGCATAAGGCCATGACTGGGCCTGACCCCTTAATATCCTTATAATGATGCCATTAACCATACAGATGTGAAGAGAGTCTCCAGTTGGGCTTTAGACACAGTATGCTACTCTCTCTCTCTTTCTCTCATACACACACACAATGTCTGTTGTAGAGCTCCGTTTGTTCTGCAAAAACTGTTTTGAAATCCATCTGTCTGTTTGTTTTAAAATTCCTGCCATTGTCTACTTGTTGGCTAAAAAATAAGTGAATAGTTATTTTGATTTATGTGCTGAATCTTCTGACTTATGTCTTTGTGCACTGGTTTGTATTTAGGTATGGGCTATTGATCTTGACCTGGGCTACAGTAACCAGTTGGCCATGACACAGCTGATGCTCATGATGACGAGGGGAACGCTGGACTGCCAAACCAGTAATTTGGAGGTTCCTCCTCCAGTCAGAGATGTGAAGTCTTCTGTACGCCATGCTAAAGTAAAGACCAAAATTGTAAGAATCTGTAAATTCAAAAGATTCATCCTTTCAAATTCATCCTTAAAGAGACTGTTACATCAAAATTGTAAATTGTGTTTTACTGTAACAACATAAAAGTCTTTACTGATAATCTTGCTCAGTTTAATGCAGTCTTGTTTAATACAAATATTAATTAGACCAATGCAATGAAGTGGATGAAGTACCATGAAATCATTATAAAAGTAGTCTGCAAAAATTAGTGCTCACATTCACTTACAATGAATGGAAAAAGAGCATCTTGCTATAATTATCTTACAATAAAGTCATACAGGTCCTGAGGGTGAGTAAATGATGTCAGAACTTTACATTTCGGGTGAAAAACATCACTTTAAAGGTTAAACTCTAAACTGTTTAAGGTCCTTTTTAGCTCCCCAAAGCACAAGAAGGCCGTTATCTCGAAAGTGTTCCCTGAGACTGGACCAGACAGCAATAAAAGTCCTCTGCTGAATATTATCCCGATAAATCACGGCATCCATAAAGATTGATCTAGCTAAGCTTTGTTGTTTTATTTTGGTTAAATACAACTAAACGCTGTAATTACGCTTCCGACCTGATTGGTGTTTAGAAGAAGCTGAATTCATTATCATTTTGATAGATGAGTCTAAATAATCAGCCCATAAATAATGCATACCATATTCATTATGCATGTGTATGCATGCCTGAGCACCTCATCAACCTGCTGCCAGCCCCTAAACAATAGACTTCCTTTATTAGCGGCAAACAGGAGTTTACGCTTGTTAATCTGCGACTTGTATTATTTTATCAAACATTCATTTAGTTTGTATGTGCTTATATCGCCCGGCTCCCTTCTGCCTGTCTTAATGGCTCTGGCTTTGGCCATCATTCAGGCCCAGAATATTACAAACACAATTAAAACCCTGCAGGAAAAGCTTTTTATTGTTGTTTGAGGATAGTGTGTCTGACAGCTGAAAACAGAGTTCCATAGAAGAGAATTACTCATGCCCCGCACACCGTGCAAGGGCTTTACCCTCCGCTTCATATCTGTCACTGAGAATATGCCTCATGCCTAGTCCTGCGAGTCCTGCCACTCTTAACTAATCCGCTCCTGTGGCGTTCTTTTAGACACATCTTTTATCCACCGTGTCTGTGAGCATCGTTCCGTTTTAGAGGGAATCTCTCTGTTTTCTGCAGCGGTATAACCTAATAACTCTTTCTCCCCGGTGAACTATATGACTATGAGACTAATGCCTATTATTTCTCCATGTGGCCTTTTGAAACCCTTCTATTTGTTTCTGGCTTGGATGTTATTGCAGTTCCCGAGAGGTCAATTCAGATGTACTGGTCAAATTTTTAGCAACAGAATCACATGCACTTTGTTACTTAACTCTGTGTGTGTGTGTTCTCTCCACAGCGAACATCTGTGACCAGTCGCTTTGCAGTGATGTGCACCCGACTTCTTCACACCAATCTTTCTTTGGTGTATTATAGCACATTTTTTCTGATGTGCAAAGCGCAGGGCATAGGTTACGATGTCAAGGTAAGACCTTTGCTTGTTTTCCAATAATACAACTGGAGGTCTTTGATTGCAGAGCAAGTGTTTCGATACATTTTATATGTCTTTCAGGCAAAGCAAGGCACTGTGTTCGCCCTCCACGACAGCAGAGATCGAAGAAGCCTTGGCATGCTGTGAGTTCCCACCAGAAGCAGGCAGATGCATTACCCTTATCTTTCTCCGGCTCTGTTTTCTCTTCTTCTGTCCCCATTACCATTAGAGATATATCTAGACCTTGAGCACAGTCCCAAGAGCAGATTAAACATTATGTAGTGAATACCTCAACCCGAAATGTGGCAGAGTACAAAATACTGCCAAGTCGAATTAAAGGCATTCATCACATAAATCCTATACCTATCCCATTGAAGCCCTGCTTTCCTTCCTCATTTCTCCCTGAAGAATAGCACACTCTTTAAGGCTGAGAGTTCTCATTAAGCTCCTTACAGCCCCACAGCCAAACAAGGTGATTGTTTTTTTGTTTTTCTCTGATGATGGTTCTGGGGGATCATTAGTAAGCTCGTTTGTTTCTGTGTGTCGTTAACAGAACAATCTCAGAGGATCTCCAGGGAGCTCTGCTGACCTTTGCTCGTAACCTGTCAATCATTCACCAGGAAATATCAGCTCCAAACATGCAAGGAACAAACAATTTTAAGGTGTGCAAATGTCGTATTTTCTTAAACTACTTTTGAAAGACCTGCTAATGTTATGTTCTTTACATCGCAGTCATAGGGAAAATAAATTATTCAGATGTTTCAAATTCAGATCATGTATCTACAAATTACACTCTTAGAAAAATGGTACAAAGCTGTCACTAGGGTGATACCATAAGGTACAATACATAAGAATCTTGTTTACACAGTGTATAATAATTAATTAATTTATGCATATTATTAATACATATTAATATCCTGTGACAGTATAGCACCTTTTTTAGGAATTACAATTCTTGATTTCACCATAGAACATGATTCTTTTCAAACACTAACTTTACAGAGGCAAAGAAGGAATTATGACTATCAAATAAAAAAGATATGTATTCACCATGCAGCAGGAATAATTAGTCCTGGGACCTACAGGTTCAGTTAAAAAATGGATAACTTCCAATTGGCACAGAACTGTTTGTTGCCATATTTTCAAAATAAATGATTGTTACTAATATAACTAAAGTTTATTTATTACCAGCATTATACCAAAGTTTAGCTGAGACTTATTGGGGAATTGAGAATTGCAGCTTTTGGTCAAGAGCTGATGATAACTCATCGTCCTTGAGCACATATTTTGAGAAATGTCAACTGTGTGTCATAATAACTTATTATACAATACACAAGGTATTAATTTATTAAAGTCAAGACTTTATTTCTGTCTATATTATCTGCAGCTGAAGTCATTCAAATGTAGAACTCTGTATTTTTTTAGAGAAATTCTTATTCACTCTTAAGTGGCTAGAGGTTAGGATCTGTAGTCAGGCATATACTGACTGAATGTCTGCTATTGCTTTTATAAGGACCTTATCAAGGACATTGAGGAAGTCCTGGGCATGACCATACAAAACCAAACCACATCTCAAGAAGAAAAGGAGATTACTGCAGTTGAACGCGAACTGTTATCATCTCATAAACCACACAGATCTACATCAATTTAGTCAACATGCATATAGAGTATATAATAACATTTACTCATTCAGTTATAATTGCTGTTTCCAAGCAATTCTATTGAACTCTACATTGTTATAATGATTTAAAATATTTCACAATATTAATATCTTGAAGGATTAACAATATGAACAGGATAATTACATTTAAGTTACATGTGAGAGAAATGTTGCCTAATTAATAAGCTGTATAATACAGATATAATCACTCCAAAAATAATACATTTGTATAGTTGTTATATTTATAATGCACTTTACATTGCACGCAGCTTATAAACAGTAGCAACATCCAGATAATAATTGAATCTGTAATTTATTGAAGGTTTATTTTTCAATAACCTACAACAAAGTTTTTGTGGATTCAGATTTTTTTATTAAATTAAAAAAAAAAAACTTTTCAATATTAAAGACTAATATAATTTATTGCCTTTAAAGTTGCCAACTGAAGTTCTTACCAGTAAATATTACTAAGCAAAAAAAATTGTTTTGATATACTTATGGTAGGAAATTAAATTTCTTTATGGAAAGTCATCTTAACTTAATATCTTAATGATTTTTGGCATAAAAGACAAATCATTTTGACCCATCATGTAATGTCAGCTATTGCTACAAATGCTACTTAAGACGTGTCTGGTTCTATACTGTATTTTATGTGTAATTCCATTTATGAATGGAAGTCTGTGTGTGCATGAGAATGAAGATACTACATAGGGCAAATAGGAACAAAAAAGCGCTCGGTTGTTTCTTCCCGGAGAAGATATTAACCGTACCAGTGAAGGTTGAACGCCTTTTATATTTCTGCAGAAAACTAGCTCATTAATCATACTTTCGTTAATGCAATGGAGTAGTCACATAAATATTTGCCAAACTAGTTTGAAAGCCGCACCGGTAAGTTGTAACGTTATAACCTTTACTGACAACCAAGCCGTGCTCTCGAGCGCAGGACCCTTTCAATGATGAATCAATCCGCGTCACAGAAAGTTTCGGCAGCATCTTTGAGCTGATAAAAGGTTGCAAATCTGCAGTTTGGTTTGATGTTCGTTGCTTAATTAATGAATTTATTGTTTATTACTCGAGTCGTGGCGAGATTATGTGACGCGCCAATAGCTGCTCTTGAAACGTCTTTGTGATATTAGACCACTTTAGTAATTTACTCCGCTATGACAGAGATTCTACGCAGAATCCACGGTGGCTTTCTAAAAGTGGCCCTGTTCCCCAGCAGCTTTGGAAATAAAGCGCCTCGTCCTGCTGCCTCTGAAGTACTAACGTGTCACCTCACTCAGCGCGCGCTGCCGCCCTGGACCTCATTCTGCGTGCGCTACCGAGATGTCATCAACGACCAGTTCGGTCTCTCCAACTTCAACTGGCAGGTGCAAGGAGCGAACTACCACATCCTTCGGACCGGTGCTTTCCCATTTATCAAGTACCACTGCACCAAAGCACCTCCACAGAACCTGGAGTTTGAAAATAAGTTTTTTGGTGCACTGAAAATCATCAATCTAGGTCAGTGTTAGTATTAGTTACACATGTTTTATTTTGTTTCTGACAGCACATTAATGCATCTAATGTCTTTTTTTAAGGTATCCCATGCTTGGCATATGGCTTGGGTTCATGGATGGTAGTTGGAGTGACAGAGACAGTTCAGACCTCTGCAGGACCTGTTACTGTTTACTTTGCATACAAGGAGGTGGAAGGTGCTCAGTTCTAATATCAGACACACAATGAGTATTTAAAAAGAAGGACTTAAGTTTCACAAGAAAACGTTTGTCACAGACTGTTGGAGAACTTGAATGAATGGACAAGCACAATCTGAAGTACACAAATGCACACACAAAAAAATAAATTATGAATTTTGAACTTGGGGTTTTGTTATTCATTTTTGGGGTTTCTTTTCAATATAACAGATTTGTATTCATTAATTACAACCATATCAATAACTACAAGTTAATAAAAATTAATTACCTAAATATAATGATTATTTAACAATAATTTGATAAAAAAGGTATGGACTTCTTAGTCTCATTCATTCATGAACTGGATTAGTCACACATGGTGTTCTGATTATGCCATTATCGTAATAATTAGGCATTATTTTGATGCATCTGATGTGCTCTTTGAAGTTTACAAGCTCTGCAACTCCTTGTTTTCCCACTTGTTTTCTCCCTAAAGCTAATGCAGAATTTTAAATACCTTCAGCTCATTTATTTAAAGTCAAATTAGAGCTCACGCCCTGCCTGGCATATTGTCAATAGGAAGCAAGAGGGATTGTTTGGAGGACAGGTCTGATAAAATGGTTTTTAATTACAATAGAGGAAGTGAGGAGTTCTTTCAGGACCCACCCTAACCCCCTCCCCCTGTCATTCTCAGATGCTTTGATTTCTGATAATGTACTTTGCTGACTCCGGCACTCTTCTACAGGATCCTTCGTCACATTACCTCTGAGATCGGCTTTGACAAACTACCATATTGATTGTCTAGACTTCTCAAAGCTTTCTGCTGAGCACATTTATCAGAGGCCTCGATTTTCTGGCCTTGCCGCCTTCTCTCTTAGGTAGAAGTGCCAAAGTAATAATTTCATGTATTACATGCAAATCAATGGACCTCTTGGCCTTTGTCTTGCAACACTGTAAATTCCAAGAGATTTTGATTTGACTGAGCCATTGTGTAAGGACTAAATCTAGTACAAATTATAGCCATTTCAGGGTTATTACAGTTTTTCAGCGGGCTTTGAAAAGTTTTAATTCACCCTTTATCAAATGAAGTCTTTGAAAAGATCTTAAATCAGAGCAGAGAGTCTTAAATACTGAATGCACTGTATGAAAATTAATTAGTATAGTATTTTTTGTCCTTTACCAGTGAGAATACTTAAACATACTTGAGATGCAAAATGAAATTTAGCTAAATTTAATTTTAAGTGTATTTTAAGTGTATTATTGCCCCTTTAGCAGATACATGTGATCAGATATTATTTAAAAAAGAACTAAAAATATAGCTATAATAGCTATATTTTAGTATAGTATAATAGTATAATATATATACAGCTTATACAATCAAACGTAGTAGAAACATAATAACAACATGATTTTTTTTACTTTTTAAAAAAAGTTATCCATTGTTGCAAATAAACTAGGGGTGTGCAATTAATCGCAATCGCTAAAAAAATCGCAATTTAAGCACATGCAATTTCTAAATCGCACAAGGCTGCAATTTTTTTCTATTAATTTATATAGATTTTTATTCAGAATTTATTATTTAGAAACGGCACAAAAAAAATTACTGACGCAATTACCTATCATATGTGCACAGATATGATGCATGCGCACTT
>JAUCNO010000318.1:8317601-8345325 GCA_032353835.1 Enteromius viviparus
GAATACATGAAGCTTGTTTGAAAAAGCAAAAACAGTTGCCAAAATCGCTAATAAAATCGCAATATTAGTTCAAAAAAATCGCAATATGATTATTTCGTCCATATTGCACAGCCCTAAAATAAACTATATACTAGTAAAAAAAATGTTGAATGTTTGAAGTGTTGCTAATACAACTTTTTACGTTTGCGTTATATTTTGATGTGAACTTATGTTACTTATATTTTTTACTTGGTCTTAAAGGTCTTAAGATAACCTCAAAAACCTGCAGAAACCCTGCAGCCTACAATGAGTCACCAATAACCCTTATAAAGGAATGACATCATATTTAAAATGCAAAAAAGTACCTTTAACTGTTTACCATGATCAGTGACTGTATTACATACCTGCCTCCTTATTTCCAATATACTGTATATTCAGGCAGGCAGCTCCTATTTTACATCATCAGTGAGGGGGCTAATTGGCCTTAATGGAAATCATTTAGACAGCCAGCGAAATCTGATCAGCACTATTAGCCTGAACGACCAGCTTTTCTTTTCATGCGAGTTAGCATGAGTGCTGATATGCTGCGTGGGGAATGCTCAGGGAAGCATGTCTTAATTCCTCATTGACTCTTTGACCTTGTCCTCCTCGCTGATACTGTAGCAGACCTGGAGGAGGAGTAGAGTATCACAGCGTGGTGACAGGCCATGCCTTTGTGTCTTTGACAGGCTGACGTGAGCTCGAGAAACTCAAGCCCATGTCGCGGTGCTCCTGTTTGTGGTCAGGCCCACAAGTGTGGTGCCAAGCCACAGGAGACGACATTAGTCTGAGCAGGTGCTTATCACTTACACCTCACCTCGGTCAACAGTCTAGGATAACGGAGCAGCAAATTGGCTACTGTAAAGTAACGGAAAATTTAACGGTGACACGTTAAGAGATCAGTGCCTTGTTTTAAGGGCCTTGCAATCAAGACTTGCGTTTGTAATTGGAGGTCTAAATTACCCTCTCTCGAATATAAGGTACTAATCAACAAAGGATTAAGCACTTGTATTAACAAGTTCAATTACATGCAAATAAAGGACCAAGTTGATTTTTTTAAATACAAACACTATTTACATCTTGGGTAACTAATGAAAATGTGAAAGCTGGATTTGATTGTGATATGAGGGGGGGATTTCAGAGCTACATGGTGCATAATCTATTATTTAGCAAGAGAAATCACATTAATTTTTGGTTGACATGGAGATGTATGGGTTTGGCAGAAACAATTATTGTATGAATAACCCCTGCAGCTAATTCTGTGAAGGTTATCATGGAGTTCCCAGACCAACTACGGGCTCCTCTGCCTCGCAGGGTGCACTATCAGCAGGGGGATGTCAGCTGCATCACAGTTCGTGTCATCTGTTCCAGGTACGCCATGATCTTCATGTCAACAGAGGGGCTGAGACAAATAGGTTTGGAATTGAACTTCTTTTGTCAGAAGTCATTAAATGATGGTGACAAACCAAGGTAAGCAATTATAGCTCACTGAAACACATTCATGAGGACATCTTCGAGAATGTCACAAATCTGCCAGTGTATTAATTGCATTTGTGTCTCGTGATATTACAGTTTTGGCTGCAGTCCTAAATTCTGATTAAATTCATTTTAGTGTGGAAAGAGATTTTCTTTTATAGAATAGGTGTTAAGAGTGTAATCGTGTGACTGTAAATATACAAAATATAGTTTGTTTGTTTACTTGTTTGTAAGTTGCTTGGTTTGGATTATTTTAACCAACTACCTGGATCTAGAAGTAGTAGTATAGGTGACGTTGAGAAAGCCCTACTGTGTTATAACCCAGGGTTGGGGTCAATTCAGGAATGAACTCAGCAATTCCAATTCAAAGAATGAAATGGAATTGGAATTGGAGTTCAACAGCAATAAAAGGAAACAGAATTGGAATTGAATTGGAATTACAGGAAGTGGAATTCAATTCAGGAAGAATTCCACTGAATTCTGTTTATTGCTGAGCATTTATTTGTCATTGCATTTAAAGACATACATTTGAACTTTATTTATGTTGATTTACAAATTATCTCACAAAATTCCAATTCCATTTCCTGTCAGCTACATGCAGTTCCAATTCCAATTACATTCCAGGAAGTGAATTGGAATTTACCATTCATTCTCAATCCAATTCATGAATGGCCCCAACCCTGTTATAACCAATTTGGTTACGCCATTTATTTCAAGCTTTCACATTTAGCTGCCATAAAGGAAAGTTTTTAAATCTTAAACTTATCCCTAAACTATATCAAGTACGAAGAGTGTTTTTGTCAAAACCTTAAGTTGTAACTTGGGTAGTTTACATTTCTACATGTGCGTGTTTTATTGCATGCATAATGTCTTCCCTTCCCTACCCTATTCCATTTTAAGTATTCCATTTCAAAAAGTATTAAGTGAAAATATAATTTAAATTCATTTACACAGCAATTACAACATACTTTCATAATACAGGCCGAGTCTGGGAAGGCAGAAATTAGTCTTTGAGCAGGCACAGAGCACCCTTTACTTTTAAAAAATAAAAGTGTTTTACAAGGCCATGAAAGAACCTTTTTTCCTATATAAATTGTTATGCAAAGAATCTTTAATATCTGAAGATTCTTTTTTGTTTACCTTTCGAATAGGGTCTTCTGATTATAAAAAGGTAAGAAAGAGAGTAATTTAAAGAATCTTTGACTGAATCATTCTCTGTTTTTACCAAAAATGGTTCTTCTATGGTGTTGCTGTGAAGAACCTTTTAAGAATGTTTATTTAATCGTTAATGTCATTAAGCGCTGTCACTTTTTTGATTGTCAGATTGAATTGCTTACATGTTTTTCAGATATTGGTTTAGGTACTGTCCAAAGTTTTTGTGAGATACATACATATAACATTTAGGTGATAGTTTTGAGTAATTGTTACATAGTAAATGAAATGAGAAATGAATTTACCATTATGTTATTTGTGTGTGTGTGTGTTTCATGTCTGCCAGTTTAGGATGAAGGAAGTCATGTACGATGGTGGTGTCATCGCTGTACTTTCCATGTGTTGTTGTTGCTACATCTGACCCCATTCCCTGGTCTTCCCTAATGCCTTGTGATAGTAAGTATGTTTTAATAGAGATTTCCGTTATTGCATCATGTTAGCACAGCATTATCAGACAGAAAAATGAAATGGATTTAGTGCAATTGTTAAAGCCTTAGTGATTTCTGTGTATTATAATTGCTGACCTCACACCACTGAGGCTGAAATTACTTGATGTTTTTTTTCCACATGCTATTGGGTGCTGAGAGTGGTTCTTATAGAGAGGGGAAAAGCCATTAAAAATCTATTAAAGCAGATCTCTTTACCCAGAGGGGAAAGCCTTCTCATTACTAAGCAGATTGGAAGGGATGACAAGTGGCTCTATATTTCTATTTTATTTTCCTTTCTCCTCTCTGCATTTTTTTATTTTGAAAAGGCCAGCTGAAAGGCAGCATGCCCACTGTGCCAATCAGTATTTCTACAGCTACAGGCTGCAGGTGGTTCCAGTGGCTGTCAGTCACGCGAGGCACTGACCCTTTCGAGTCTGGATTCAGGCAAGCGCTTTACGATTCACGCAGAACAATTCCTCAAGGCCGTCTCTGAAGCGCTCTTTAGTTGGTGTTTAAATAAATGCAACATTAATTAATGCAGACGTTCATTAAAAAAAGTTGTTCATTTGAAGTGCGCAGTGCAGATGATGTTATTTATGAATGCGTGTTAATACGTGCTTTATGTTAATGGCTCATCATCTGACTGACACATCCGTGCAAATGTATCTCTAACGCGTTGTCTGAATTCATGTTTTCTGTTTTGATATTTTCGAACATTTAGCTTAATGCATTGTTTTTGGTTCTCCTTCGAGCTGATTACAACTTCGCTTGTGCTTCTCCCTTGGAGCTTAGAAGATGCCTCGCTCATATTTACTGTTTACAGTGTTGACATTAAGAATAATGGATACTAATGGTGTCTCCATGAATTATTGTGAGAGTTAAATGAACTCTCCATTTTATTATATATTATGCAGTATTTAAAGTTTTGGGTCATTAAAAACCAGACGGCCCCCTCCCCCCCACCCCAAGTTTGTCTTTTACCCCCTGCTAGTGTGCAGCGATGCCCTTGTTGCCACAGGCTACATTATATCTGTTCTTCAGAAAAGCATTATTACAATATTCTGAACTAATGCTTTGTTTTTGCTTCTGCGTTCCGATTCTGTTGTGTTTTTTATTGGAGGAGTTTACGTTAGTCTAAGGAACCGGAGGTGGTACGACTTGTTTATATTTATATTTAAAATAAGTATGAATGATGTAAAACTGTGGTTTAATTCTGCTTTTACTTTCTTTTCTTTTTTAGTGTAGGTTATACTTATTTAACTCTTTTGTTGTGCTAAAATTCATTGGTGTTCCAGGGTCAAAAATAAGTCATTAAGATTTAGTTCTGTGCAAAAGCTTTAACTAGCATGTTCGGAAAAGAACATCCTCTCCAGGTTAAAATGGCTGGATCACAACATGAAGGTTAACACTGATTCACCTCTTGAATGTGTATCGACCGTCTCTAAAGGTCACTAAAGTTCACACATCTGCTGTTCCAAGGTCACATTCTTCTAGCTGGAGGTTAACAGCATCTACCGAAGGTCAAGATTTTTATTCCTCTAAGAAATGTATATAGGTGGTTTTTGTGTTTTATGCATCCATATTCATGCATTCTTCTAGTTACATCAGAAATAAATCACATCTAGCCATCGCAGATCTTATAGTTGCATTCGGTAAAATAGCCATCCACTTTAAATACACTTTTTCAGAGAGCAAGCAGCAAAGAGCAATCTTTTACAAAGGGAAAAAACATGGAGGAAAGAAAGTGAAATAAATCATTCCTGTTATCCACTTTGATACTCATTCTCTTTTTTTTTCTCAGATGTGATGTTAGATCTCCAATCTTTCTGCAAATGAGCCCTGGCTCTCTGTAATGGCTTTCTGCTTCTCATGGGAAGTGCGAGACGTACGCTCGACCCAAAAGCTGCTGATTGAAGAGGAAAATGTAATACAGGTGTAAAGCAGACTTGATGGGGGTCTTATGCAAGGGTTATGAATTTTAACCATTTTCATCTACACACTTGTATGTACATACATATCGAATTGGATGTGAATGTGCTGGCTGGACTGTTTGCTGCTCCACAGAGACCAGAGGGTTTCTGCTGGGCTGTCGCTAATTCCAGATGAGAGGATTGCTATTATGCTAAATTAATAGGAATTAAGGAGGATTGAGTTGGTTAAGCAAGCACTTGATTAAGCTTTACACAGTCCAGCAGCTTCATGAATGAAGGCGATGCAGACTGTGACTATACAGGACAGTAAACCCTGGCCTGGACAGAGACCTTTAGATGCTTACATTTATTATTTTATGCATTGTTCTGTAATGTTTTTCTTTTTTTAATTCTGATTTATATGTATTTATTAAACTATTTATTTAGTTATTTATGTTGTTGTTTAATAATTTGATTCTGATTTTAGATTATAATAGTTTACATAGTTTTTATTTATGCTGTTATGTTTTTGGAAAATGCATTTCTTGTAAATTATTGGCTGTAAAAAAAAAAAAAGTAACATCAGTAATTATGCCAACAGTACATTAAGCAAGTTTCTACATCTGTGCTCAGGCACGTAATGACATTTATAAGCATTATTTTTCAGAAATCCACCAAATGGAAGTATTTATTGATAATCCCAATCATAAAGATCTGAAAAATCATTGCTACATTTCAGTTAAGATGCAGATGCCCTTATGTTCAATGGAAATTAGTTTTTTTCTAAACATGTAAAAATCAAGTGCAGTTATGGTTATCCTTTTTTGGGTCTCTGGTTTCATATTTCTCTAAAAAAAGTGAAAGGTGCTGTAATTTTAAATCAATGGTGTGGCTTACTAGTGTCTGTGAGGACTTAAACCAGGGTAAATGCTTGACCTGGAAAGCCAAGCGTGTGGCTATCGTGGTCCCTCTTCAGGGATAAAGTAATTGATGGGTGGAGTCTCGCTGCTGCTAATTTATTACCTATATGTAAATTTAATGATGTGATTGGAAGCGTGTAGGCCTGAACCCTCAGGCAACGAGGTTTATAAAACAGCCCTGTTTAGTTATTGTCCAACAAAGGGGGAATTCACTTAACACAACCTGCAGAGATTAGTGGGTAATTGTTGCTATAATCGATAAGTCACCGGAGCGTAAAATAAAAGGTGCTTTTGTGTGAGGGAGGGGGACTGAAATAGGTTTGCAGGGTCTTTTCAGTGAGTTCAGTGGCAGGTATAGATTGCATATGTTCATTTCATATCAACGCACTAGCCATGTGTCCTTTCATGCAAGCCTGCAGTTTGAGTTGAAGCCTGATGTTGCCATGTGAATGTATAGGAAAGAGGTTCTATGTATGTTTGTGTGTGTGGGTGAGTAGGTGCAAACAGTGGGGCTGGGTGTGCTTGGATGAGCCTCATTGTTCCTGTGCGGCCTAGTGACAACGCTGGCGGGCAGATAGGGATGAAACCTGAGCAGGGTGACAGTGATAAATAGCCCTTTTAATAACAGCTGCCCCACTTGGCCAGCCACTCACAGCCTGTGTCCTCTGTGTATTTATTTCTATGTTTATTTATGCATCTATAGCAAGAAGGAAATCACAACCGTAGGGCTCCAATATGTCTTTTTTTTGAAGGGGGGGTCTGGTGATTTCACAGATTTGGATTTTTAGAGGGTGTTGTTCTCAACCCAACCAAATCGTTCATCTCTTCTCAGGTCTCCAATGACTTTGTGTTTCTGCATCAAGGCCCTTTGCAGATCCATGTTCTGGCGAATTCAGCATGAGTATTGCCCATTCTCTTCTTTGTGTTTCTACAGGATGACCTTTAGAATAGTGGTGTTTTCTTTATTTCATGTCTTTATTTAATCTATATATTTACCTATCATTTTCTCTTTGTTGTTTTTCCATATACAAATATAGATAAATAGATGTCTGTATTTCTGTCTGTCTGTTTGTCTCTCTGTCTGTTTGTCTCTCTCTCTGTTTGTATTTCTGTCTGTCTCTCTCTCTGTCTGTCTGTATTTCTGTTTGTCTGTCTGTCTGTATTTCTGTCTGTCTGTATTTCTGTTTGTATTTCTGTCTGTTTGTATTTCTACTGTCTGTATTTCTGTCTCTGTCTGTCTGTATGTCTGTCTGTTTGTATTTCTCTCTGTCTGTAGTTCTGTATGTCGGTCTGTCTCTCTCTGTCTGTCTCTGTCTGTATTTCTGTCTGTTTGTATTTCTGTCTCTCTGTTTGTATTTCTGTCCGCCTGTATTTCTGTCTGTATATATTTCTGTCTCTGTCTGTTTTTCTGTTTGTATTTCTGTCTCCCTGTTTGTCTGTCTGTAATTCTGTATCTGTCTGTATTTCTGTCCGCCTGTATTTCTGTCTGTATATATTTCTGTCTCTGTCTGTTTTTCTGTTTGTATTTCTGTTTCCCTGTATTTCTGTCTGTATTTCTGTTTTTCTGTCTGTCTTTCTGAATTTCTGTTTGTCTGTATTTCTGTCTGTCTGTGTGTTTGTGTGTATTTCTATTTGTCCGTCCTTTCTATCCATTATGTCTCTGTCTGTCCATTCGTCCATCTGTTTGTCGTGTATTGTTTCATCATATATTTCACAACATACCGCATTAGTGCTGTAGTAAACTTTTCAGTGAAACCGACTCTCTGATTTTATACCATTTATCTTTCCCTTAGAGCACGCGTGTGGCCTGAAGAAGTTCTCTGTTGTATTTAAAGACATGCTGCTTGCTTTTATGTTGATTTTAACCAAGCCATTAGACTGAGGGCAAGTTCTTTTGTCTGCCGAAATATGACCCGGGGCTTGAATGACTGAATAGTGAAAGTCACAGCAGTATATCAGAGGTGTCAGAGCGGGCTGCTTCAGGGCACTGTCTCCACTGCTCTCATTCAAACCAATTCTCCCACCTTAATTGGTTCAATTAGTTAAGTATCCATGTACATTATCATCTATGCATTTTTCATGATCCGTTTTAACGCTGTGGCAGCATAGAACAGGGCAACTTTCATCTATGATTTAGCATTTGGTAAAATGTTAATGTCAGAGCTAGTAACTGATTGGGATAATTAAGTAATTATAGGCAGATGTTGGAACAAATGCCAAAACAGGCTTTGCCCTGCAGAAACTTTTCTCTGCGCTGATTTTGACACCCCTGTTGTGTGGGGATATCCCAGAGGTACCTGTAAAATAGTTACAGTTTCACCCTTGTGATTATTCGGTTGGAGTCTTTGATATTGAACAAAAATGGTCTTTTATGTTATTGTGTGGAGAGGAAATGGGCTGTAAAGAGTGCGCGATCGGAATAGCAAATCGCAGAACCTAATAGCCACGGCCAGCGAACCACAGCTCTGGCCTGGAGTTAACGCAGAAACATACAAAAATGTTGTTGTTTTTTTACAGATTTTTACTCCAGATAGATTTCTAGTAAAGCGAATATGTATTAGTATGGTAGTATCAAAATAAACTGATCAGACTATCGGTCTTGGTAAGTCAACAGTGTGCTGTGAACTTCACATCAGGTGTGTGGAGAGCCTTTGAGTGCTTTTGACAGCTGTCATAATTGGAGAATGGCTGGCAGGCATTGCAAAGTGTAGATCGATAAGCAGCAAATTTTCCATTAAAGAAAGATTACGTGAACATTGCTGTAAATAGCCAGGAGCAATTCCATCACTGATAGGCTTAAATTGGTCAACAATTTGAACGCTGGAATGACACATTAGGTACTAGTGTTGGAGAGTAAGCAATAAAAGTAGCAATGATTTTCAAAGTAGTACATGGCTGTTCTTAATGTCAAGAGCTGAAGGAATAATCAAAACGCCCTTAAATGGTCCTTTTCACTCTCTGTGTATTGATGAAAAATAGAATTCATTTTACTGAATCAGTTAATGTAGATGCATTATGTAAATTAACTGTGGAGATTAAGAAAATGCATCCCTAAATAATGACATTTGGCTTTGACATTGGATAGTTATAAGTAGTAACTAGGATTGGAATGGGCTTACATATAAATAGATGTGTTTGGATGGTCCTCTTCTCTAAGTAACAATGCAACTTCTGGTTTGTGTAGACCAGTGGTTCTTTTTGACCCAAGGTCCCCAATCATCCAACAAAGTATTCAAAAGCCACTCATCTTGACAAAAAAATATGGCTTATAGTAGTTCTGCTGTAATTATGACAGTGCTGCATGTTTTCAGTTTGTTTTATTAACAGTAACTGGGCATGATGATGTATTGAATTAAACATGGATTGTTTTGTGATTCTATAAAAATAGTAGGCTTTTTAATTATGATTTCAGTTTTAATCTAGATATTGTGTGTGTAAGTATAAGTCTTTGAATTAAGTTTTAATTAAATAATGAAAGTTAATTTTAATATAATTTAAAGACACCACCCTGGTGGAGGAGAACCCCTGGTTTAGCCTGTATGTAAATGAATAATGGAAAAATGATTCACTGATTCGAGTCCCTGTTCTGTATTTTAGTGATTCTGTTGTGCTAATTGTAATGTTTTGTTATGGTACACATTTACCTGTTTAGGTTTGTAATTTCAACTTAATTAAGAAAAATACAATTATAAAATTGTACGTTTTATCCATGCATAGTATGAATACAAACACCAACTCAATTTTACTAGGCTTGATATTTGAAGCTAGTAGCACAGCTAACTACTTTTTCAAAACACAAGTTGAATATTTTGATTAGCTTCTACTTTGACGAGCCATAGTTTCGGAGTTGCTTTCCCAACACTGCTAGGTGAAGTCTCTTAAAGATCAGGTATTAGATAGACATGTAAAGCTATGTATATATGCATGCATCTAGACATGTATTAATGTGCATTTATGTTTACCATGAACCACCTAGGGATAATAATAATGAGACAGTGTTGTTTCATCTGGCTATCAGTCCAAAATGCAACAGTGCTCATCATAAACACATCATTACACATAGATCTACAGGCCACCAAGGAGCACAAATCTACAGTTAATTGGCAGAGAACTGTGAGGGATGATTAAGAAATGAAGAACGCTGGGAGCTAGGAAAAAAAAGACACAAGAAGCAAAAATCAACAGTGGCTGCAGGACAATCAATCAAATCTGTCAGCGCCTTTACCACATGGTGTAATTTATTGGAATTGTTCTTAGGAAATGGGTACACTGTGTAATGTGTAGCTAAGATCACTTTGTAACACCTCGCAGCAGTTGACATTGAAACCAATCTTGGGCTGTGTCCTTTGATCTGTGACTCTGCCCTTTGTTGTTGTTGGCGGTTTTGAGCTTTTTTAAAATGAGTAGGTGAAATATCTCGGCCGCTGGTAAAACGTTTTTAGGTAGCAGTCGCTCCCTAGCCGGTGGAAATTATGCACAAATTAAGTATTAGCAAGAACTGACAAGGTGTCATGGGATTGGCAGTTATGATTGAGGTCAAATGCATTATTGTTTTAGGCAGGAAAATTCAGTTTTGTGAGACAGGGGGTCAAATTCAACATTGACAGCAGTTGATTAGGCTTTTGGAATAAATTTCTCAATGCATCAGTCATGTCTAAACTGACAGTGCACTCCTAGATGATTATCATGATGGTGTGTTGCTTAAGCACAGGTCAGGTGTGTGTGTGTGTGTGTGTGCTGCAGTGTTTAAATACGAGTCAGACCCATGTGGTGTGTAAAACGGCCCACTCTAATGCTCCCTCTCTCCCTCTCTCTCTCTCTCTCTTTCTCTCTCACTCACACACACACACACACACGCAGGCTCTAGCAGACCTCTAAATCATGTTTCCTAATTCCCTGAGCCACATCTCAATCATTTTCCCTGCTAATTTGAGAGTCACCCTCATTTCTTTTTAAACGATTCATTTTCAGCACATTTGTACAGTAAATGGCCCCGATGTGTTCTACAATTTAGTCAATTACTGTTTCAGCCACTGGGGCTCCAGGGAGGCCGAGCACACATGGCCTGAAGGTACCATCTCAATAATTGTTTCAGGAAAGTTGGGAATGGATCGGTAACGCTGTGTTCTACTTATTGAAATGTCAATTGGAGCCAGGACTTCACACTTACCATTCTCTATTTATACATTTCTATGTTCCATTAAAAATGTATAGATCTCCTTTCCTCTTTATATGTCTGACCCCAAGCAAGGAGAGTGCAACAGATGTTTGGCTCGTGTTGTTCACAGTTGCTTTTTCAGTTGATGATTTAAAGTTTTTTTCACTCTATACTTAAATTGAAGGGTAAGGAATGTTGTTTTGCATGGTATCACAGGCTGATTGATTGTAATGTTACATTGCTTACTCACCAGTGAATGGGTGATGTCAGAATGAGAGTCCAAACAGCCGTTGAAAAACATCGCAAGTTTTCAATGTGACTCCAGTTTCCAGTTTTGAAGTGAAAGGCTGCAAATTTGGCCAAAATACCATAATCTGTAATAACTCTTCCTCCACTGAAAAGTCCATACCCTGTGCTCTAAAATCAAAACACACCAACATATTTGTTAAGAACAGTTTTGGACTATATCTGTATGTAAGCAGTGCTTGATCTGTGCATATTTTTCCCTTGATTCAGACAAGATCTTTTTTTTTTCACCGGAGAAAGAGATGTTATGGGTAGAAGACACTTATTTTAGCCAGAAGCAATGGTTTAAAGTTAAAATATCTTAATGATGAATTTGTTTATTGCAAATTATACGCAGCTTTTCGCTTCACAAAGTTTTTATCAGTTATATGTTAATTTATGCAGCTTAAAATGATTAAAATGCATTAGTTATATGAAGTAAAATGAAACAAGATGATAAATAAATTCTGCTAAAGTATTGTTTGTTGTTAAATGCATATTAGTACATGTTACCCAGTATTTTAGGTTTATTGTCATTTTTAAATGCTTCTCCTTATAGATATTTTCTGTTCCTCTCTCCTCCTATTTTGTATTTTCCATCAGAGCATAATTTAGCATTCATATTATAACTCTGGGACTCTCACTCTCCCTACATGTAATTTTTCAAAGGGCCATAAAATTTGCAGAACTTCTCCTGAGGTCCTCTTTAATTACAAATTAATTAAACCAGAATCAATTAAAAAATTAGATCCCCTTAAATGAGGTCTTAATGGGTGTTAATGAGGGGAAGAATGTGTAACTGGACCAAACAATGTGACCTGCAGACCCCAATTAACAAGCTAATTTTTTACCATTTATCTTCTGTTTGGACAAACGTCATTAAATTTAGATTTCATAATGACAGCTCAGAAATCTACTTGCTCTGTGTCGCTTTGGAGGTCAACCTACTCTCGGCTATAAGGTAAACATGCTCAGAATTTTGTTTCTATATATGCCTATCACAGAAGCACTTATATCAAAGAACTCTTTTGTTTACACCTTTTGCACTTTTAAAAGGTTGCCCTTAATCTAAAATGCAACATCTTTTGTTCTTTCACTCTCAATGCTAGCCTATTAAACAAGCCTGTTTATTAGATGCTAAGGCTGGTGTGGCATTAAGCAGTCAGTCTATCAGTATGTATTAAGTTGTCACTATGAGGTGATGGAGGGGGATGCAGTGAGCCTGAGTCGGTCCAGTCTTCTGAGATGGGCCCAGGCCTATTAACTCCTATTGACAGTGACACACATGTGGCCTCCTCAATGAGTGGTTCCTTATTGATTTTTCTCTCTAGCGCTTTTCACTTCCCCTTTCATGCTGCTGAAAGGGGAGATCTTTATCTTGACTGATTGGTGATGTGAATTGTCTCACACATACACATGAGCAGGCAGGGCAGAGTTTTTGCATATAGGTTTATCGTTAATGTTTTTATTAAGGCAGATCGACATCATGTTTTCTGTTTTATTATGGTGTTATCAAACTCACACATCTATAAATTGCATGAAACAGCGAATCTGATTTGTTACTATTCCCCCAAACCACAATCTGTGCTGCTTCTGTTGCCAAAATGAACTCTGACAGCAGATATCGACTTAATATCAGGGCAGGCCACTGGGAGAAAAAAAAATGATTATCCTCTGGTAAAATCAGCTATCGATGGGAAAGCAAATAGCTTCCACCTCACACCTTGAGGTGATTTATCGATATGTTATTTGATACGTAGTTACTCAGTATCTGACACATGTAGGGGAGGGAAGGGTGGCATATTGTGTTTGTTATTGGTGGTCTGTGGTCATGTAATGTGTCACACTCTCTTATTTTTCACTTAGCTGTGTAGGAGAGATTTTCTTTTCTGCATCTGGCTCTGTTGTTGAGTATGTGGTCTGCAAGAGCTAAATGAAATTGCTTTTCCAACTCCACAAAGGCTTTGGTTCTGTCTAAAAGTTAATCGTAGCAAAAAGACTTATAATTACTTTATATTTCCTTCCTTCCCTCGGTGCCTGAGCAGTTTCTATAAAGTGACCTTTATACCTGCATCCAGCATTTAGAATGGCGTTTAAAAAAAAAATTTTTTTAATAGTTGATTTCTTATTGCTGTATGGTTTTGGAATTAGCGGAATAGTTAGTCTTTCTCCTATATAGACTATATGTTGCATACATAAAGGCAAATGTCATGCATGTACGTTCAAAATACAGTTGCATGTTTTGGGAAGAAATAATGGAGTCATTTTTTTAAATCTTGATAGTTGCACCAGTTTATAAGCATGAAATATAGACCACTCAAAATATAACGCACAATTAAAATGTATGCATTTTTATGTTATATTCATTTTATTTATATGCTTTTATTATTTATTTCCGGCATTTTAACATTGTTATATTTTTGCCTCCATGCATTATATAGATCTTTTGAAGTACAATATATTTGCAACTTTATCTATTAGAAGCTGGATGCAGACTGAAAGCTAAATGCTTATCATATTCTGCTTCTGATTCCAAAGCATGAGTGGATTTGTAATATTGATTTTGATTTTGAGGGATGAGCACATTTCCTGACACGCACAGATTTAGTCTGGTCAGATCATCCTTCTCTATTTTCAAAATGCTAGAGTGTTGCCAGCCTAATAACTTTGTGTCATGTTTGACCCTGTCATCTGAATCTCGACAATCTCGAGCGCTTTATTCCGATTAAAATTATTGATTACCCTCCTTACCGTGAACAATGTCAGAGCAATCTTAAGACATGACGGGCCAGTTGTCTATTAATAAAAAATTAACCTTGAGGGATTTCTGCTTGCTGCTTTGTAGATTTGCAACCATAGCTCACTATTGCACTGTGTTCTTTTTATGACAGCATAATTGGAGATGAGCAGAAGCACCTGACCGGCCTGCGTTCAGGAAAAGTCAATACTGCAAGCCAAACAACTTCTCACTCAATTGAACTCTACAGAAAATCCATACAGCACAGCTCTATCCCTTTATGGCATTGAAAAATAACCCTGTCTCATTTAAAGCTGCAATACCTACTTGCTTTCCAAGCAGTGATTCAGTTTTATGTTTTTGTTCACGAAAACATATGATGCAATTTTTTATATATATATATATATGTGTGTGTGTGTGTGTGTGTGTGTGTGTGTGTGTAAAATGTTGATACTAAAATGGATGTATTCCAAGTTTAATACGAATTCATCTCAATGGACAGCATTTATAGTTCATTTAAGTTGATGGAGAAAAAATAAATAAAAAATTGATTCATACATACATGTGTTGTGAGTGCTGCAAATTGGAAAATGGGATCAAAAATGGACAGAAGTTAATGCACTTTTTTTGTTAATATATAATTTTAAATGTACATTTTTTTGGTTTTGTGACTTTAGTATTGAAAATGAGTATTTTGGTCTAAGTGCGTGATTTGTAAACTAGATTTTAAAATACATTTTTGTGCTTTTATGCCACAGTCAACTAAACTAAGCTGGAATATTCCTTTTATTATTACATATTGCATATATATATATATATATATATGTGTATACATGACTTCCACTGTATAGGCAAAAAAATACAACAGAAGTCAATGGGACCCAAATCTTTTATTTTGATTGCCAACATCTTCAAGTTTCTTCTTGGCTCTGCAGATTATAGAAATGCAAACAGGTTTGAAACCACATGAAGTTTGAGTAAACAATGACTGAATTGTAATTTTTGAGTGGACTACGCTATAATATTAGTGTGTGTGTGTGTGTGTAATAACACGTGTAAAAAATAGTATTTTAATATTATGATAAGATTGTAACCGTTTTTTGTGCCTGCGTGTGAGTTTGTTTCTGTATTCATACATTCCTCCAGAGAGTGGCATACCTGAGTAGGTCAGACCTTGACATGGAGCCAGCTGTACTGTATTTTCTCTGACGCTTGCTGAGCTCACCCCTGTTGCCATTTGACTGGGCTATAATTTGTTTTTGTACCCCAGTGCTTGTGCTCAACACTGCCTGCGATGTAAAACACAAAGCACTCTGAGGGCAGTGCTTGCATGCAGTTATTTGTATCAGAATAGGGCATCTGGGATATGGCCCTATATTGCCTTTTTAGAATATAATTCAACCCACCGGTCTAGGGGGCTTTACACTTGCATTTTTCCTGGCCATGTCATTACAAGGCCATAACAAGCATGCATTTTTTTCTCTTTTATTTTGACGCCTAGTATTTGAGCACCACCTGCTCGAGACAAAAATATTTTGAAGCCTGACACTTCTGTTGTTGGTGATGTGGCTGTTTAATCACTTTCTTAGTCTGTAATTAAAGCCCAAGAGAAGCAGTGAAAAGGTAAAAGGAAAGAAGCGTTTAGACTTAGCCAACATTATGGCCTTGTTGTAATTGAAACTGCGGATGTTCTCCGTGCTTATTGTCTTTGGAGTGCTTCGTAAAATTAGCTCATGCTGAATACAAAGCCTGATCTCATGTTTAAACGTAGGTATTAATACGTTACATTTACAAGGATAAAACATACGTGTTCGTACGTTTTGACTGTTGCTTAAATGTACAATTTAGACGTATTTTAATGTTTAAAATGTACAAATGGCTACGTATTTTTTTGTTAAAATGCGTATATCTTTTATATAATTAAGATATTTGTATCAGTGCATTTTTATCGTTTTGTCAATAAACTATTCAGATTTTTAGAACCCTTAACCTTCCCCAAACCTAAACCTACCCATTTTATAGAAAATATGCATTTCTATCATTTTATCAATAAGCAATTGAGATTTTTTTTTATTTTTAACCTGCCCCCAAACCTAAACCTACCAATTTCTTAGCAAATATAAAAGGAAATAAAACGCAACTGACCGAAATATGCAGGAAAATAACTCTGTAGAGTGTAAGAAAAACATGATGAACAGATTTACAATAATTTATTTATTGCACAAATGTCAAAAGCAGAACCAAAAGTAACCTAAAGGTCCAAAGCAGAATATATGTTGTTAATCGCTGAAAATATTATCCAGATTTATCTTCCCGATCCTCTCTCAGTCAACTCGTGAAGACACGCAACGCACATCATTCGAATACACTTCACCAGTAACATGGCATGTCGCAATCTGTGACAACTGCAGACGATAGCCAATGAGCATTCGATTATCGTTTGAAGCGGCACAGTCCGGAGCAGGCTTTGCTGTTTATGGTCACATCTTCTCTCATGCTCCTGATAGGGATGAAGATTGCAGAATAAAGGCTTGTTTAACATTATGAAGGCCTATTTTTGGAAACGAGCTGGCGGCAGAACTCACAGAACAGAATGAAACGTTATCAGTTCATATGAAGTAACGTTAAATAGTTTTATAATGCAGTTGTAAACAAGGTCATTGATATGACAACTAAAAAAACACAGAAAATTTATGCCGCGGTATTAATATTCATCAGGTTCCATTTTTAGATGTAGTCAATAGGTCAGTTTTGTACATTAAAAAGCTAAAAATACGTAAGAATTTGTACGTTTAGATGCTGAAAATACGTCAGTATTGTACATTTTAGAGCCTGTACCTAAGTAAAAGTTACAAAATGTTATGTGAAAAACATACGAATTGTCATGAAATGACGTTGGAATACTTTAAGCAAAAGCCCAACGGTAGATTGAGGGCCATGTTTGACCCGAGCGTGGTGGCCGATTTGATACCCGAGGCCAAATGGTATCATACCCTGATGGTGAGCTGATCTGCCTCTCTCTTTCTCTGAGCCGTTCAGAGTGCAGTAAAGGGTCTTTTAGAGTGGACCATGAATAGTGCATGGCCAAGCTTTCATTACAGGCCAGACTAGATTGTAAATAAGATACAGGAAGACCAGGATAGTGGAGCGCAGTTACAGGGGTCAGGCGAGCCTGGGTAGGTAGGAGCTGTCAGTCAAATCTGCATTGCAAGCGTCCATTCATTCCCCAAGGTTACCAGGTATACATGCCGGCACGGGGCATTTTCTTCGGATTTAAAAAGATGGCTCTATTTAACCAGGAAAGTGGGATAAAAAAATTGTAAAAATAGTCCTTTGACTCCAAGTTATTATACATTCCTTTGAATAACTCAGTCAATACAAAAAGTAAAGTGCTCTCACATGCCATATGATGGAAAAAAAAACGGTGAAAATCCACAAAGGAGTGGTACACCAGCAAGTAACTGTGAGTGAGTGTCAGCAGGCCATTGTGGAAATGAGGAAGCCTTAACGGCACAGTTGCTCAAAGGCTGCATTGGTTTGGCTCAGGAAAACATCTTGTGCTGACAGAAGTCTAATTACCTTTGTGCTAGCATACATGGTAGAGGGTAATCACTATAAACTGCCAGACACCATAAGGCTCCTTACGCTTCAAAATTAATATCTCTCACCTCATTTAATTAAGAAATGAAAGTGTTGCTTAACAGGTATTGATTGTGGCTCATAGGAAATGTAACCCATCAGTGCTAAAAGGCCCTTGACTAGAAGTTCAAAAGATAATGCGGCGAGTCCAGTGGAGGTGGAGGTAAACCTAACCTCATGCTGACAGCTTTCATCGCTGATAGTCTTCCTGCCATCTGCTCAGTAGAATAAGGTGAAAAGATCTCATGCATAACCACTTTAAAAGGGATAGTTCACCCACAAATAAATCTTCTGTTGTTGTGTACCATCATGGTGTTTTTAAACATTTAGGACCTTCCTTTTTTCAAAATAATGTATGGGGAAAAAGTTTTCTTACATATTAGCCTTAATGTAAGTTTTGGTTGAGAAGTTTTCCTACGGTACATGTCATATTTGGATAATTCTACAAATTTTTGGATTATTGCTGTTTTAAAAAAATGGTCAAATTTTATTTTCCCATAAATGCTGGATACTTTTTTAATCTCCTTTTTTTAAATTATCCTTATTTGCACCATTCAGGTAACTATGAAGATTTATTTAATTTTATTTTGTAAAGAATTTTCTGTCTCTGACAGAGTTAGAGCAGTCTGTTTGTGAATTTGTTGTTTTTAAGTCTTGTATTGTCAGTAGATCAATTTTACAACACCCTTAAGGGGTCCATTTCAACCGAATATCCACTTAGATTTCAGTCTGTTCTTCATGTAAATGTATAATATGGCTTCAGAAGACTTGTAGCTAAAATCATAAGCCACATGCACCACTTTCATGACACTTTCCGGGGCTTTTTTATTTTATAGTTGGACAGCAGTTGTCATTCACTTCTATTTTATGGATATAGTGGACAGTGTAATTTAAATGATGGGATTTACATTTTTGCTTAAATTGCTCTTTTAAACACAGCTGTCAGAAGAAATTTAAATCAGTAGAGTTTGGATTTTGATGTGTCAGTAAGTTGTTTTTTTTATATATATAAATATTTAGAGTTAGACATTATGTCTTGTCTGGTGTGCACCACTCTCCAGTGCTTGTTAAATGTTAAATGATCATCATGGATTCTGTAAGTGTCTGTGTTGTGTTTCTTCCCTCTGTATGTCACTCTTTGTACTCTATCAGACATTTGATCTGAGAGTCTGAATGAGCCAGCATTATAATTTAATCAGCAGCTCCTCTCTTTTAATCGGCACGTAACCCGATGCACTCTGGGTACTTGTAAGAGTACACTGAGTGAGGCCCGTCTGCTGACAAACTGATGGGCCCATGTTGCCCTCTGAATAGAGCAGTGAGGCTTGCCCATAGATCCAGGCTGGCCCACCTAACACCCGACCAGTGCTTATCTGAACATCTCTGAACCGTGGTGCTTACTTACTTCTGGCGCACCTTTATTTACTGCCTTATTTACTGCTTCTCACTCACATTCATTCTCTTAAGCTGCATGCGTTTGACCTCAATAATTCTGTGTGACATTATAATATATTATATTACTAGTCAAAAGTTTGGACACGCCTACAGTTTTAATCATTTTTTTCCTCTATATTTTAGATTGATAGTGAAGTATTCAAATTTCAAACACACAAGTGTGTGTATTATATGGTCACCACAAATGTTAATCAGTATTATTTTACTCTCTTAACTCAAGTGTTATTATTGTATTATTATTATTATGTAATTATTTATATACTTTTAAAGAATTTGTTATTATATTATTTATATTATTTATTTTTATATTATTTTAATTTTAGTATTTTTGTTATTTTATTTTTAAATTTAGCTTTAATTTAATTTCATAGCTTTAATAAATGTAATACTTTTTTACTAATTTTAATTACTAAAAATGATTATTAGTAGTTTTAATTTAAATTGAACATTTACAACAATTAAACAATTCTATTTTGTATGCAGTACCCTGCATACTTGCCTGTTTTTTTTGTTTTTTTTGTTTTGTTTTTTTGTCTTCCCTATGAAGTCCATACTTGCCGTTTCTAAAAAATATGATTTTGTCTTTTTAGCTTTGTGTGAAGATTTTATATGATACTGGTATATGTATATATTTTATCCATGAATGGTAAAGACAGACTGGAGCTAACTATTAACAGTAAATATATTCTTGGATGTGCTGTATTCATTTTAATACATTTTCACAACTACAGACAAGTACTGCTGCTTATAGGAGCAGAGTCAGCTAGGTTGCAGTGGCCGGTGATTGTCATCGTGCCCTGGTGACTTGTGGTCCACTGGGGAAGAAAGATCCAGCAGAAGGTGGGTGATGAATGAATGTGTTCAGTGGGGGGATTGTAATTGTCCTTCTCTAATTGTTGGGTGAGCACAAAAGGCACATTTTGTAATTGAACTGTTTAACTGTTTGTATTGAGCTAAGAGAGAGCTATTTTGTCCCTAGTATGACCTCTGTACCTTACTGTGTTTCTCCCTCCCTCTGACTCGGTCTATTGTTTCTCTCGTTTTATTGCTGTTTTGCGCTGTCCATGGTGCTGGCTAAGTTCACATTTACCTTTTTCAGGTCAAAGTGGATACATACATAGAATGATCTCTTTTTGTATATTGCATAAGACTGTTGCAGTCTGGTCTGAAAACATACATACAGTATTATAATAAGGTATTTATAATGCTTACATTTTAAAACCGTAAGTCTTATACTTATTAATTTATTTAGTCTGTGAATTAAACTGTATTGTAGGTTTTGAGTCTTTTTTTGAGACTTTTTGAATCTATTTTTTTAAAATATTTAAAGGAGTTTCCTTTAGCGCAAGGATAAGGTCGGCCTAAATGTAACACAGCTTCACAAATCCACAGGCATCCATCCATTCACACCTCTCGGTTTGAACATGTCTGTGTTAAGAGCTGTTAGATGTACCGTTGGTCAGTTTGTGTGTGTTAAAAGCTACATGGGCAGATGCAGTCTGCTTTTAATGAGTGGGGAACCAAGGGAATGGCAGTAGTTAACATCAAGAAATGCTGGGATCGTTTAGTCCCCTGTGGCTCCTGACAGTGACTTAATAGTTGCACATTTTTGAGTGCAACCAAATTGCCTTTTTGCCTTACTAATGCAGTGACTGGCTCTCCATCTATAAAGACTGCTTAACACCCCTGACACCTCTTTCTTTCCATTGAATATTATATTTGCGTTAACTGAAGTGGAGCAAAACTAACACTATTGGCACTCACAGCCTCAGTATATTGTAGTCTCAATATTAACTTCTTCATATTGATCTGTCATACTATTGGAAATTATAAACTGGATAGTTTCAGTACTGGCATCTCATTGGTTGGATTGCCTTTATAAGTAAAAGTAGTAGAATGTACATTTGATAATGATTTTTATTTATTTGTATTTATTTATACATTTTTGAGGTTTGGGTTATTTGATAGGGTTAGAGATTAATAATAATAAATTAATAATACATTTTTTTTTTTTACGTTTATTTTTTGGGTTATTGTTAGTATATTGTGGGTTATTGTGTATCATTTATAAATATTTAAATATCTCTTTACTTAATTAGTAGTAATCATTTTATAAAAGCAGTTGCCAGTATTTATGGTTGCCGGCCATGATTTACACTGCAAAAAAATATTTTCTAGTCTAGATTTTCTAATATTCTAAATATCTAAAAATTCTTAAATCAAAAAGGATTTTCTAGTCAAGTAAAAATTATTGTCTTTTTGACGTATTAACAAGGAAATTAATATGCCAATGGGATAAGCAAAATAATCGTATTTCAAACAGAAAACAAAGTTATTTTGCTTGCCCAATTTTCAGATTATTTTGCTTGTTTCAATTAAAAACACACTTAATTTTGACTTGTTTTTTTTCTGGAAACAAGACTATAAATTATATAAATGTAAATAAATACTTATTTACTTAGAAAATCCTTCTTGAATTAAATATAAATAATAATAATTAGATAATTTTTCCTATATTTTGGCTTTAAATGAGACAAAGAACATCTGGGCTAGAAAAGCTTGATTTATTTTTGGTAAGGATTAGTAACAATGTGTTTAGTATGTATTACTTTTAATTAAGAAATAAATAATTAGTAACTAAAATATTTTTTATATTATTTTTTTTATTATATCCACAATATATATATATATATATATAAATACAGTATCTATTATTAATTGTTATATTTAAATAATTGCTTTATAAAAGCAATTGTAAGTATTCACAGCTTGAAGGGGTTGCAGGCTGTTATTATACTCCTAGTATAGCCACATTATTGCTTAATTACAAATGTGTAGCAAGGTTCAAGGTTTTATTTGGTAGGATTAGGATTAGTAACGCCTTGTTTTTGCAGCATTACCGCGTATCCTCCCATTCTGGCTCACCGAGAGACCTTCCTCTCTGTACTGTTCGCTGCCCTCTGTGGTCCCATCAGTCCTGCAGTCATTAAGACTCCACACAGCATCACCCTGCTTTCCCTCATGGCCGCCCACCCATTGTCTCTCAGCACAAAACTGCCCATGTTGTAATTACCATTAGCACAAACAGGAGAGCAGCTTCATTGATATGCTGTTGGTGGCTGGGCAAGTGGCGGGCTGGCACACAATAGCCTGGGCGTAGAGGGGGCTGTTTGCACCAGGGACACGGGGCAGAGCTGCCTTCTTTCTGAATGCATGAGGGCTACCCGAGCCACACGTCATTCACTACACGCACCAACTTTAATTAATTTTCATCCGTCTCTCTCCTATGTGTTTCAGTGCTGCTGACCCCCACATCTCAGTCTGAATGGAGCCATCTACCCATCCACGGCTGTCAGAAGGGCTGCTTCTGATGCTCCGTTTCAAGAAAACAGGCCCTTGAGAGCCTGTATTGTCTTTAACGTGAGTGAATGTGTGTTTCTATGCAGGTACATGATAATCACTGCAGTCGGGATGACATTTTGAAATAACGGTCTCATTTTACACTTCAATATGGCAGCCGTGTTCAGCTGATTAAGACTATTGATTCTACATCTGTTCTGTACGGACTTCCTGTGGCGGCAGCAAATGGCTCTGCCGTTTTATTGATAGTTTGAAACATAATCTTGATTTTATTGGTAATTGATGGAACCATTTGAGCAAAATTCCACACAGTTTGATTTTGCCGCCGCTCATTCCACTGATTAAACCGCATTGCATTTGGCCACATTTGCACCCACTTTAATTTCTAGACATCTGTGGATAAGCCTGATCGCCAGACTTATAAAATTGCCATGGTCTTGAACTTTGCCCGACTCAGATTAAGCCCCGGGAAGAAGTGGATCCTCTTGGTGAGTAAGTCTTTTGTCCTTCATGCTGTTTGGGTGTTTGATGGACTGAAATGGCCTGCTGGGACTTTGTAGGATGAAACAGGGCTTGAACTGTATGTTGTCTCTGAAGTGGTCCGTTGCTCATGATAGCTTTAATATATCTAGTGCTCGACCAATGCTCATTGTAGTCGCTGTGTTGAGTTGCACCGCAGGAGGCCGTAAGGAGGTGATTAACTAATGGTGGTGGTGTTTTAAAAAGAGAAATCCTGTCGGGAGAGCAGAGGTCCCTTCAAAGCCGCTGGACGCCTATTAGGAGATTACCAGCTGCCCTTCTTCATACCTCTGAGCCGGTCTGGCCAGCAGCAGGTAGCCTGACACCAAATTAAGAACCGTCAACAACACATCACACCTCCCAGACCGGGAAACTGACATGTGACCTTACAAATTCATCAGAGCTGAGTAAACGCTGCAATGACTTTTAAACATTACGCATCATTCATTTTCCAACTTTGTTACATGGTTACCAGTGAGTCTTCTGCAGTGTATGGGTGCCGTCAGAATGAAAGTCCAAACAGCTGTTAAACATCACAACAATCCACAAGTAATCTATGAATTAACATCTTGTGAAGTAAAAGTCTGTGGGTTTTTTTTTTAAGTTAAATGTTTTTTTTCAGGCTCTATCCAGACCTCTGTCTATGATACTGCTCCGGGTTGTGTTGTGTTTTTTTCTGAATCAGGAGAGAAATATGCACAGATCAAGCACCATTTTCACACACAACACGCCAAAATAGCTGTGAATTAATATGTTTATGTATATTCTTGTGAGAGGACAGCTGGGGATGAACTTCACTGGAGAAAAATTTACTGTTTTGTCATTTTGGCCAGAAGCAAAAGTAAAAAAAAAAAAAGAAAATGCCTTAATGATGGATTTGTTTCTTACCAAAATGAACCACACAAGACATGAATTATTGGACTGGAGACGTGGATTGTTTGAGGATGCATGTGATGATTTGCACACTCATTCTGAAAGCACCCATTTACTGCAGAGGGTCCACTGGTGAGCGACTGATGTAAATCTTAGCCTGAAGATGAGTAAATCTTCCACAAATTATCATGAACTATTACTTTAAATCTTTCAAAGAGCAGAGAAAGTGTAACCATACTTGTTGTAATCCTCTTGCACCATTAAGCATGCAAATACAACCAGGATGAGGTCTTTAGTTTTCTACCTTAGACAAATCAGTGGCAAATCACACTGTTGCTACAGAACACCTCCCGTCCTGAATGTATAAGTGATAGTTGTTGACTCGCCCGCATTAACATCATCTCCCCTGCGGCCCATAGCCTGTGGAAGAGTGAAAGCACTGTGTCCGCCTCAGGGAAAACAGATGAAGTGGCTCCACACTCTGTCACTCATAGTCATAGTGATGGCGTTGAGGCCTGTGCGACTGGCTATTCCCAGTTGCGGTGTGTCTGCATGCGTGTGCGTGTGTGTACGTGGCGCTCTGCCCCCGGCATGTCTCGTTTCGGAGTGCTGTCACTCCCTGCTTCCCAGCATCTATTAACACTGCCATTATCATGCTAATCTACATTGTATGATTACATAAAGTAATTTATGCACACTTTTATTGCAAGGCTACACACAGAGAAGCTTCTCCAGAAACATGTAGTAAAATGCCTGTGTTTGCTGTCCACGTCTTTTTATCACCCAGTTCACTCACCGCTCACAGTTTAATTGTGTATAGAGCTAACTTAAATGTTGAAGTATATTATTTTATTGTGCTTTTTTAATGCCTGTTATTGTGCTGTATTATTGCTCTATGATTTATATATTATCTTATGCCGTACATCAGGATTTTCAAAAACTTCAAAAATGTTTATTATTTATTTATTTATTTATTTATTTATTTATTTATTTATTTATTTATTTATTTATTTATTTATTTAAATATATATTTACATTTAATTTATACAGAATGAATGATTATAAATATATATATTTATTTATTAAAATAATTAATCATTAGTGCTGTCAAACGATTACAAAAGTTTTTGTATATATATTTGAGTGTTCTGTGTACATTTATTGTGTGTATATATAAATACACATACATACAGTATATATTTAAAAGATAAATACATGTATTTACATGTCTATATTTGTATTCATATAAATTGTAAAATAATTATATAATAATATATAATTATTAATAATAATAATTAATAATTAAAATAATATATTAATTTTTTTTCTGAAATATATACATGTGTGTATTTATATATACATAATAAATATACAAAGCACACATACACATAAACATTTATTTAAAAAAAATATAATATAATATATATATATATGCATTTAAAAATTCCAATTGACATAAACTTAAATCATATATTAAGTAGAAAAGTACTATTTTACCTTAAGAAAATATGTTTCAAGTAATCATTCATTTTGGATATAATATCATTACAAACAAGTAAATCATGTAACACAAAGAGACTGTCATGTCTTATAGGTTATTGGTATTAAAAAGTTTGAAGACATGTGCCTTACCTTATAGCTTCTACTTGAGTTTGAAATTTATTATGTACTAAAAATGTAAACAACAAACAGAAGCATAACATACTGTAGCCTGAGTTTAAGAAGCCACATATTCTCTCTGTTTCTTATTTAGTCACAGACACTGATCTAATTAGAAATGCAGAAGGCTGTTAAATTAAAATTGTATCACACTTATTAACATTTTAACTAGCAACCCCACCTTCCTCCGGTGCCAAACAAGGACACTCTCACCACCAACACGTGGCAGTCGTACCCCTGAGAGCAGAGAGGCCGATTGTCAGTCGCACTTTACACAGATCATACTTTACATTGTTTACGCACTTTATACAGGTCGCCCCACGCAAATGGCCTCCTCCTCTATCCGGGAGCATAAAGTGCAGCTTTTTCCCCATTTCTTGGCTCTACGGAAACACTAGTTGTTAATGGAATCCTATTTGTGCTCCTATTGGATGGGCTAATGGTCTCCCTTTGAGGGGAACGCTCCAAATTAAATAGCACAGATTCACATCTGTCAGACAAAACCAGGAGGCTCTTTGTAATCAATGACCCAGACCGGGAGAGGCTCCATGGGGGACTTTTCCTCCTTGATGGTATCAAACATGAGGACACACTAGGGACAATGGAATCTCCCCCAGCATGATCTGCCTGCGTTCAGGACTATCTACCGGAGGTAGAGGGGGGCAAATGGGGTTAATGTACATTTATAAAACAGGGGCGTAAAATACTTAAGCCAGGGTCTGATTTATAATACCACAATATGACCGAACTGTAAGAAGAAATCTCTCTCTCGTTTTTTTTTTTTTTTTTCGTTCTGTGCAAATATTGCCGCCGGTGTTGTGTTAAAGTGTTGAACCCCATTAATTTTATCACCCCCCTCCTCTCTCTCTCTCTCTCTCTACATCTTTGAATTTTGTTTGGAGGAGAGGTAGAGCAGAGAGCCAAAGCGTGAGAGAGGGTAGAGAGGCCTCCCGCTGCTGTGGAGATTTTCTCCTCGTTGTTAATTTTCCTCGCTCCATATGGCGCCACAGACTCCTCACCTGCAGGCTGTAGCAGGCTGGCAGTGGGAAGCGGGTGGAGAGGACCGGAAAAGAGAAGAGAGGCAGGCTGGAGCGGGAAACGCCAAAAGACGTCCTCGGGCCCAGCCTGTCATTTACGCAGCCCTGTGCATCTGTGTGCGAACCAACCGGTCTCCCCTGTGTGCAAACATACTCAGACGTGCCACAAACTGAGTACGGCCAAGGGGGTCAGAGGTCAGGAGAGGTGCTGTGTTGAGCTATGTTGTCCCTGTTAGGGGTGTCCACTCTGTTTAGCAGGTGATGCTAGCAACTCGCAGGACTAAGGCAACTGAGGCTGGTGTGTGTTTGTGTGCCCTGTGGCAGAGGGACGGATACATAGGAAAGATGTGGGAAGCTTTTCTTTGTTACTGGAGAGTAGAGGAATGGATGGGAGGGTTTCATCCTGGCTTGTCATTGATTAGAGAAGGCTCTTTAATTCCCTCTCACCCCATGGTGTGATTCATTTGCATGCTCTGGCAGGAGGTAATGGAGTTTTGTTTTACGATTCGCTCTGAAAATCCTTGAAGACATGAGACATGATCTGATGCATATGCAGCCGCCAGCGAATTGCCTTCTGATTGATTGTTTCTTTCGCTCTCTCTCTTTGCTTTTCCTCTTCTCGCTCATTTTTTTCTTTATGTTTGAAAGTATTTGTCATAGTATGAGACAACTTTGAGAGAGATGCTTGTGCTATCTGCATATACCAATATTGTTTTGCTGTTGCATATGATGTATAAATATGAAGATCTGCTTAGAAAGAGTGACACCTTTACATATGTTGTATGTAAATCATCTGGATGGGTTGAGAACAGGAAGTTTAGCTCTTGTCTGCAGCTGCACTGCTAAAGTTATATAGCTGTATATACGTGTGTGTGTGGGTAAGGAAAGTATTCAGACCCCCTTAAATTTTTCACTCTTTTATATTGCAGCCATTTGCTAAAATCATTTAAGTTCTTTTTTTCTCATTAATGTACACACAGCATCCCATATTGACAGAAAAACACAGAATTGTTGACATTTTTGCAGATTTATTAAAAA
>JAUCNO010000318.1:8345481-8371516 GCA_032353835.1 Enteromius viviparus
GGAATGGGATGGCACTTCAGTTCATAGAATGAGTAAAGGCAGGTGAGCGAATACTTTTGGTAATATAGTGTATATGTAAAAACAGTTGGGCTGCTTAATATTTTTGTGGAAAGTGTCATACATTTTTTTTTAGGTTAGGTTGAACAGCATTTACTTTAAACACGTTTTTTGTAACATTTTATTTTTTTGGAATTTTTAATAATGAGGTTTTACATTTTGAATGCACTTTTGCTGGATAAAAACTCAAATCATTTTGAATTAAAAAGTATTTGTGTTACTGAGCCAAGATGTAGTTTTTGGAACAACTAACCTATCTTAAACAACTTTATGTAGTGATTTATTCTTATTGGTCAGATGTTTTGTAATTGTTTTAATCAATTGTCGTCTCAGGCAACCACTATATAATTCAGCATATTTGCTATATTTAATAATATAAAATGTAATCCTTATACTTATACTATACTTATACTTATTACTATATTTCCCTGTGAAAGAAAAGTTATTTTTTGTGGTACTGCTAGACCTTCTGCTATTATGAACTACTAGACTGCATTTATCGATACTGGTGTGTGTGTGTGTGTGTGTGTGTCAGCATTTAACTGTGTGCCAGAGGCTGGGGTTTTGGGTAGGGTACTTCGAAAGTGGGCGTGATAAAATTTGTCCGCTGCTGAGAGAGGCCATGTCTGAGGTCACAGCTAAACCCATGTGCCGCGGGCGCCTGGCCGGCCCATAATTCCCACACAGATGAACAGAGTGCTAACCTCTGTCCTGACGGAGCTAACTTGCCTGGATTTCATTTCACCCACAGGACTGTCATTTTGATAACAATGGGGGAGAGTGAAGAGAGACACTGAGGGCTTTCCTCTCTCCCTCTCTCTTCTTACATTCTCCTTTACTTTTATCTCCATGGAGACCAAAGCCAAATGCCCTTGCTCAGCACCCAACGTCCTCCCACTACCCTTCGCTTATTCTCTTCTGCAGTGAATTAGGGGCTCAAAAGCAGCTGTTGATCACTGCTAGTCACCCTTTTTTCAGAAACTCCAAGGTCTGTCAATTAGAGCTGTACTTTCATGGACCTTGAGGTTGATTTTGTCCTTTTTGGACAACTGCTTTTGGATTTTTTTCAAAGGGAACCGAGAGAATGTGATGTTTTTTTCAACTTTGGCCTGACACGCACTGTAGAGTTTGTAAACTTTACGTGTTTATAACTTTTTTTTACATGCAGCACACAAAATAATGCAAAGAATCATTTATTAGAACCAAAGTGTTGAAATGGGCCAATATGGCTGATGAGAAATGATGCGATGAAGAGGAAATATGCGCTTTTATGATTACTTTCAAACTCTACTCTGGAACCTTACCCATAAAGATAATAAATATGCAAATTAAACTGTACCATTCATTCCAGAAACATCCCATTTGAATTTTAACATGAAAAAGCATTGTAATGTGATAAGTAATCAGTCTGCAAAATGTGCTAAATGCAAGTTTGAATTCCCTGTGAGATAAATAAGCAGGCAAAATGTGAGTTTTATTGCCGCTTTTAATGACAGTTCTTATTGACTTGGACAAATGGATAATACACCTAGCAAATGCGCATTAATATTATTTTCCAATTGCTCCGGCATGTGGTTGGCAATTAGAGTTATTTTAGCAATGCAGGATGAATTCATTATCCTCATCGACTGATACTTCATTTTCCAGCAGCAGAATGGATATTGTGTCAGGTAGGGGGTCTCTAGGTATTAACGCAGAGGGGGAAAAAAAAGCCTTATTTGATTTAGAGAATGAATCAATAAATGCATTGTGGCTTTGTCAAAGAGGCCCTGTAAAATGAGCAAGTAATTTACTGCGTCCCGTCCAGGAAATGGGGCATTGAAGAAATCCACAAGGGGGGTGTCTCAGGCCTGTCCTTTGATTGATCAACTCGAGATACAACAAAAGTTTCTGATTTCCAACCTTTATAACTCATTTGAAAGCTGCTTTCCGTATTCTTAACTGCAAATTTTGGTTTTACTGTCGTCAAATATTTGAATGTCGGTTTGGTTGTGAATCTGCAGGACAACAATCTGTAGGGTGTTTTACCACTCAAATGATGTTTTAATAGGAAATGCATTGTGGTAATTTTAGTTTAACTTTACATCATAGCAGGAAATGTCACAAGACACCATATATGTCTCTGATTAGTATTATTTTTGCATTGTATATGTATTGTTGTTGTTGCTGAAATGTTCTGAAAATGCTGACATTGCTTTCTTTCACTGTCTTAGCCTTTCAGCCTAAAGTAAAAAGCAGAGAAGAGGGTGATTCAGCATGCACAAACCTTGACTTCTTAAATGTAACATGCTATTAATTTAACCTTATCTGTTCTATGAGCGAGAACAAATTGGATATAGTCATCTCATTTTTTTGTGTCTTTAAACTCTAAGGAATCATGTCGTTGTGTTATTGCGTTTGCACTCTTTTTTCAGTTTGCCTCGTGTTTCCTTAATACTCCATTTGAGCATGATCATTGGACGTGCAAATGATTGTTTGTTGGGAATTTAAGTGTTGTGAGTTGTATAATCCTTAAGAAGAAAAGAACTTGCCAGGACTTGATACTTTTTGTTTGTGTTGAGAAAGAAAGCTGCGTTCTCATCAATCATTGCCATTCTGAAGTAAATGGATGGAGCTGAATATAATTTTTAAAGTAAAAAAAAAAAACACACACACAACATACACTTTGGCATGCACCCAAATATGCTAATTCCCATTTATGGTTTGATGTCAACTTCAAATTAAATGAGGTTTTAATTGAAAATGCGAATTTTTGTGTGGGGCCTCTCTGGAAAAGAGTGGCATGGGAGAGATGCTCTGGGTTTTTTTCAGCCTTTAGAAGAACGTCGCCGAATGAGAGAAGTCGGAAAAACAACATTTGCGAACGGGTTGAGCCTATATATGTGTTTCTTCAACCCTGCAATTCTGCAACAACCTAAGGGCTAGTGAAAGTGCAGTGTGAAATTAACGTTCTTTTCCGTATTCCCCCTCCAAATCAAGGCGCGGGCTATTAACATTTGTGTATTTTCATTATGGAAATGGTGTTAACACATGCCCACAGATTGCCACTAGCGATGCAATAATTTCCTCCCTGTGATCATAATGTGTCCGAATGAGTCGTTTTGATTATGACATGCTAATTACATATTGCCTCTCATCTTTTTCTGTTTTTTTTTTCAGCCTTTCAAATGCACTCCATCCAGGGATCTTTAATAGTGAGCTTTTATGAGTTTGAAGGAAAGGGGAGAGAGAGAGGGAAAAAAATATATCATCATGCCCCATGTTCCTGTCGGCAGTGTGAGACCCACGCTTCACTGGCTCCCTTTAAACTTCCCAAATTGCATTTCACAATGAAGAAATACCCAAGCCCTTAACTGCCTGTATTAGATTAGACACCATTAGACGTAATAGAACATTTCTACCCATGTGATATTTTCATAAGAGTTTGATGCGTTTGATTAATCTGGGCACATTTTATTGCATTAATGATTTTTCCTCGCTGTTCCACTGTAAAGACATCATATGTAGGCTAATGCTGTTTTCTGCCCCCGCTCTCCCTCCTTTCTCTCTCTCTCTCTCTCCCTCTCTCTGTCTCTGTAGCCTGTTCAAGCCTGCGCATTTATTGCAATGCATTGCTGATGAGGTGAGTCGCCGTCTTATGTGCTTTCACTCCTAAAGTCATTGGTAATGGAGTGGAAAGCTTATATTTTGTTTCCTAATGAAGCACGGTGGAGTTGCAGGCAGAGCGACTCCATCTCACTCAGTAACACCAGACTCAACTGCCCCCAGCCATCCTGCTCTGAGCTTGAACCGGGCAGGCCAGGCAGAACCGCACAGCCGGCCTAAGGAGAATAGGAGCTCCGGGGCCAGTACGCAGCATGTTACCGGAGGCTTATGACGAGTCAGTTTCAGACAAGATAAAATGTGCAGACAAACAGGTAGACGCTTTAATTTGTGGAGTAAATATTAAACAAGCTCGTTTTGTGAATCGGACATTTAAAGCAACAGGGGTTTTTAACTGGTTTTACTTTAGGACCCATATATACCAAAGTGTTTGTATTGTATTGTAATCTGATAATGTAATCCGAGTCATAATCTTTTTTTATATTGTTTGTTTGTATATTTTGTAACACAACCTGTCCATATTGGCATCTGCTCGATTTGGATGGCTTCTTCCTGGCTTGAGTTTGTGCCAAAATACGGTAGTTTGACAACAAAAGATAAAGGAACGTTAATTTGTGCCAAAATATTGTAGAGTCTGACAATCAAGGATGTAGGAACATGAATTTGTGCCAAAATATGGTAGAATTTCACAACAAAAATAATGGAACATGAATTTGTGCCAGATATTGTAGAGTTTTACAATCAAGGATATGGGAACATGAATTTGGGAGAAAAAAAGAAACTGGAGAATTGAACAAGAAATTATAAAGGAACATGAATTTGTTCCAAAATACTGTAGTCTAATAACAAAAAATAAAAGGACATGAATTTGTGCCAAAATATTTTAGAGGTTGACAGTTAAGGATCTAAGAACTTGAATTTGTGAAGAAAAAAAAAGAAACTGTAGAATATAACAAGAAAGTATAAAGATAAAGGGACCTGAATTTGTGCCAAAAATGCTGTAGAATTCGACAAGAATATATAAAGGAATATTAATTTGTGCCAAAATATAGTAGAGGTTGACAACAAAATATAAAGGAAGGTGAATTTGTGCCAGAATATTATAGAGTTTGACAAGCAACAATATGGGAACATGAATTTGTGCCAAAAAATGCTTTAAAATTTTACAAGATGGAGAATGAATTTGTGCCAAAATTGTGTAAATTTTGACAATCAAGGATGTAAGAACATGAGTTTCAGGGAAAAATAGTGTAGAATTTCACAACAAAATAAGTGTGTGAAAAAAAAATTTGTGCCAAAATATTGTAGAGTTTGACATCCAGGAATATGAGAATGGGAATTTGTGCCAAAATTGCTGTAGAATTTTGGGACATTACTTTGTAGAGGTAGACATTTATCCGTAAGAACTTAAATTTGTAAAAGAAATACTGTAGAATTTCACTACAAAATGTAAAGTAACATGTATTTATGCCAGATATTGTATTTGTGTATTGATATTGAGTTTTACATCAAAGATGTGGGAACATGAATTTGTGTGTGTGTTGGGGGGACTGTAGAATTGAACAAGAAATTATAAAGGAATATGATTTTTTTTTTCCAAAATACTGTAGTTTGACAACAAAAGATAAAGGGACATGAATTTGTGCCAAAATATTGTAGAGTTTGACAATCAAGCATATGGGAGCATGAATTAGTAATATATATATATATATATATATTTATACTAATAAAAAATGTAATTATTAGTTGAATAAATAATTCAACTAGAAAATATAAAGGAATCTGAATTTGTGCCAAAATATTGGTTGACAATCAAGAATGTGAATTTCTTCCAAAAAAGGCTGTTGTATTTTACAACAACAGAAAAAGGGACATCAATTTGTGCTAAAATATTTTATAGTTTGACAATCAAGGATAAAGAAACATGAATTTGTGCCCAAAATACTGCAGAATTGTACAACAAAAAAAATTGTGGAAATAAATTTGTGCTAAAATATTGTAGAGGTTGACAACAAAAGATGAATAAACATGACAAATGATATGAAAACATAAATTTGTGCTGAGTTTTACAACAAAAGATAATAATTTAACAATATCTTTTATCGTTTGCATTCAGCATTGATTTTTCATTGCTATCCCTGTCAGAACAGACCTGCAGCCCACTTTTTTGGTTTGTGACACTCCAGTTGAGAACCATTGGCTTAGAGATCAAAATTCATCTCCATAACAAATAATTCTCAGTTACAAGCCAAAAACAGTTTTTACTCAGCGACATTTCATGCAGCGCATCACTTACAGAAAAGACTGTCTGTGGCCTGCCCTGAAACGGTAATATTTTTGCAATACACATAATTTTGCTAGGTGAAAGGAAAAGATACAGCATTTGAACATTATTACTCTCATATGCCCTGAGTGTCTAAGAGAAGAGTTATTCTGAGCCCAGCTTCAAGAGCAAGGTCATTTTTAAAACACAATGTTTCTGACATTAACTAGGTCACCATTCACTCGCATTTCTCTCTCTCTCTCTCTCTCTCTCCCTCTCTCTCACACTGACTTTCTCCTAAACTAACTTCATGCCACAGCTGATAATTAAACACACTCAATTATCCCAAATTTAATGGGATTTCGGCACCAGTGTTGTATTTAAAAGGTAATGAATAATATTTTAATTGCATACAGTAACTGTGTGAGCCAAGTGTGGTTTTCTGTCACCACGTGTAATTATTAAGTTAAATCCATCTCATCCCATGTAGCTCTTGTTGAACATGGAACATTTCTACATGGTATAACTCTAAACTATTTGAATCTGCTGTTAGGTTATGTTCATGCATATGAGAGAGAACAAGCAAGAAAACTTTAGTAGGCACTATTGTATTATATTGTATTTTCAGTGTGGCCTGAAAGTGCATTAATGAACTAGTAAAAAACGTTTTTATTTTATTTATTATTAAATATATAGTATGTTTCTAAAAACTGTGCATATATTTTTTTTAACATATAAAACATTATTTTAAAGAAATATTGTAATATTTCACAGAATAACAATTAGAGTTTAATTAACACATTTTAGAATGTCACATTTGCCAAACCCTAGAAGCATCTTGTGCTTCAGTGATAGAAAATACATCACATAATCAATGTTGCTAATTTGCATATTTAATTAGTTTCCTATAAATAGCATATGATCTAAATATTTTACTGTATGTTTGAAAATCCTTGGCTATCCCGAATTTGTACCTACTGCATGTCTCTCACGCACACACACACACACATAACATAGTGAAGTTGTCCTTTGCTTTATAGAAGTGTGTAATTAATAATTAAGTAGCTGCAGTTGTAATGGGTTGACCTTTCTGACCTGTTCATTACTCAGACGGCAAAGGCATCATTCAAAATCTGCCACTGCGCTGCCGCCCCTCTCTTTCCCCCCTTGGCTAGAGAACACCTATTTCAGCATCTATATTCAGCTGACCAGCGGCCTAATATGGGTCTGGACTGAATTAAAACTCTCAGTTCCACTGAGGATGAAAAGCCTTTAAATCCCACTGAACAGCTTCCTGTCGTAATCCTGTTCAGCTTTTACTCTCTGGCACAAAGACGAGGATGAGAAAGACAAAAGAGGAAAATATAAGCCCGATGCTGTAAGGCAAATGTCAGAACAGTTACACTAAATAATGAAATTAATTTTGTAGCTTGCCTAATTTACTTACACAAGATTCACAATTAATGATGTCCATTAAGATTGCAAAATGTAAGTATGAAAATATTCAATTGCATTAAATTATTAGTATTATTATAGGGTATCAACATATAATGCATCCCTTATCCATTCTATATAAATGTTTTTTGTTGACATTATCATAGTTTTTCAAAAAAAACTCGACAAGGAATTTAATTTATTTATTTTTTGTACAGTACTGGAAGGGGTAGTAAAATTGTATGTATTTTTTAGCAAGATGAGAAAACATAGAACTTGGTGGTTTACTGTTTTATGCTGAGATTCCATTTGATTTATTGTGAGAGAAATGTGGTATGTTTATTTGCTATACACACACACTACAAAATAGTTGCAACTTTTTTCCAATGCAAATATCTAAACATTCCTAAATCAAGACACGTTAACTTGGCAAAATGTCAGAAGATAATCAATAACTCCAGGAGTTTTAGCAAGGAAAAATATAGAGTAAGAAAAATGTTTTTTCTCCTTTGAAGTAAGTGTATTCTTACTGCATTGTCAGACTTATATTTAGTATTTTTTAAGCATAAACTCACTTAATTTTGATTCATTTTTCTAAAAAACAAAACTTAATATCTTAAGCCATTTTGCTAATCAAGCAAATACATCTCGACTTAAAAATGTCAGTACTGGAAAACAAGATACTTAAACTTAGTTGTTTTGTTTTTTGCAGTAGAGTAGCTTAATAGTGAGTTTGTATGTCCATCTGTATTTATCCACTCCTTCAGTTTAAAAAAACAGACAGATAACAGACAAAAATAATCAGGCAACATTACAAGTATCTTGCATTTAACCGTCTTTACAGTAATTACGACTCAGCCTCTTTGCTTTAAATCCAATTGAACCGCTGTAGTAATATGTATTTACTAGTCACATTCTGTGGGTGGGATAAGCTGTTATGTGAGTAGCATTTAGTAATGATGAGCATTAGTGTCCTCCAAAAGAGCTTTCATCCCTCTCTCTCCCACATGAAAGGCTGCTGCCATTATGAATACATGCATGTCTGCTGGCCAGATTGCCTGGCTCAGTAGATGGAGCTCACGCAAGGCTGCCTAGCCTGCGGTGCTGCAGTTAGGAGGGGATGCAGGACTCTGGATAATGATACATTGCTCATCTGAGCAGCCACAGCTTTTCCACCCCCTCTCACCTAAAAAAAAAAAAATTGGGGGAAATGTTGTGAGTTAATTTAAATGGCCGAATGCATTATGGCAGGTTACTGGGGCTGAGGTAAAGCAGCCAAGAGGTGTTTCTGTGAGCTTCAATTAGATTGGGCTTGTGAGGGTTGATGGCTTGCACTTATTGCCCCTGTGTTTCGCTTGTGTTGTTGTGATTGTTGCTATGTTCTCAGACTCTCCTGGTCTGTTTTGGTATGTAACGTGAATGAGATTGATGTCACGGGTGAGTTCTCGCCGTATTCGCTACAACAGAATTGAACCGCTCTCTCTGCCGTGATTTGTAATTCGCTTTGAATTGGAAGGTCTGGTGTTGTTGACTCTTGGCGACCTCTGATCAGATCTTTCTTTTAATTACTAAGCATTGTGCTGGTGGGATGTTTTTGAAACTCATTAACATGTCAAAACGAATCATTTTAACACGTTTATAAAAATATCTTCCATTCGAAGGTCACAGTACAGAAACATCCTTGATCAGGAGTCTTGTCTGTTTGGTAACCATGGTGATTTAGGTTAGAACTTTGCAGATATGAACTTATTAGAGCTATAGTTCACTCAGAAGTGAATCTTCTGTTATTTACTCACCATAATGTCAGTCCAAACATGGTAAACAACATTGGACACTATAAACCTTGAAATCGGAAGCAGTGAGAATAGACTTATAATAATACAATTAATTGCCACAACTCACAACTTTATTTATTTTTTTTTCTCTGAAAGATTTTTCGGAAACACTTTATTTTGATAGTCCACTGTAGAGATTCTGCTAACTGAGAGTAACTCTGTTACTACATATCTAATTCTCATTCATTTGTAGCTACATGTCTGTTAACTCAGAATAGACTTCTAGGCTAGGTTTAGTGTTAGTAGGATAAGTTGACTTGTACTTGCGAACTGTTAAGATATTTTTGATGGAATCCAAGAGCTTCAGAGTTTCCATGCCCAAAAATTAAATGAGGATATGTGTAAAAGAGTCTATGTGCCATCAGATGTTCATCCATAATTTTATAAAGCTGCCCATGACCCCTTGCTGTCTATGGAGGATCATATAGCTCTCAGATTTCATCAAAAATATATTAAGAAATTTTCATTTTTTGGGTAAACTATTCCTTTAAGAGCAAAAATCACACTTGCAGTTGAATCTTGGAGGAACCCTTATACACAGCTGACAATCATCCTTCAATCACAAACAGACTACAACACATTCACTTGTGTAATACTGCTTAATTATTGAGATACCTTTTAAACACAGAATATTCCTGATGGAGTGTGTCTGGCTGTCCTCTGTTCTCTACGGTAGCACACTTTATGTCCATTGTCTGCTAGTAACAAAGGGGGTTCAGGTGCTGGGCAAAAAACGTTATGTAGACTTTGATTATAACCCAGAAGGGGCATAATGGTTTCTGACTAACTCTAAGCTCTTAATCAAGGGCAAATCTAAATTCTGTCTTTATTCCTTTCTGTTACCCACCTGTTAAGAGATGATTATTACTCTAGTGAATATAGAGAAAGAGAAGAGAATTGAGACTGAATTTATGGTTTTGAAAAAGAAAATGGTGTATTGATATGCATTGAAGAAAATATTACAATGTAATAAGAATGTATTTATTTATTTTTTGACTAGTGATATCAAGGGAATGTGAGACTCCAGAGAAGGTCATTGTGTGTGTGTGTGTGTGTGTGTGTGTAACAGCTGCTGTTTGTAGACCGCTGGCCTTATTTACACAAACTAGTTGCCTTGAGCATGACATTGGCCTGGTCATTAGAGGACCAATACCCATCTCTCCATAGCTATTCATAGTGTAGCCCTCACATGCATAATTAATCAAATGCTAACAGGCTATACCCTAAAATCCCATCTTCTCTCTTTTACCTCATATCGCATAACAATTTTCAGACTGATTCAGGACCACTGATAAAAAAAAACTGTAAATAGATACAGTCTACCATACTTTTTGTGAACTGTCCCTTTAATACAAGTAAACCAAAAACTGACATTGACTGATATTTCCACACTTTCTCACATTTTCAACCTGTTAGAGATGTCAAGCAGATGGTCACACCTTGCTCTTGCTGTTCGCACTTGGTACCTTTGAGGGTACAGATTTCCGCACATTGGACAATGGTCCCATAAAGAGCCCCAAATTTACACACGCACACCTCCAATCTCACCTCTTGCAACAAAGAACTTTTAGTATTCTAATAGCAGGAGTTAATTCACTGCTACTCCTACAGGGAATGAGGAGGAGGAGGACGAAGATCAGATCAGGGCTCTTGGTGAAGATAGCCGATGGCGTCACCCCACACAGTTGCTCCTCTCTGCATACATATAACCCCTCTAGAGCCTTTCCATCTGTATGGAAATGTAGCCTCCACAGCTGGAATCCAGCAAAGCACTGTCCTTTTACTAATAGTTATTATTTCTGTGGACTACCCCTCTGATAGACCTCGCAAAACAAGCAAGTCGCATCTTTATGTTAATGCCTTGCTATAGTATAGCAGCGCCTCGGGCGGCACACGGGCCCAGGCGCCGGATTTCATTACTATAATTCCCATTATCGCGGGCTGAAGCTCGTTCTGTGATTGGCACTATTGGCCAACACGCTGAGGTGATGGAACTGCCTCTTTGAGGTGATGCTCTTTTTCAGATTTAATATGCGTTTTCTTGCAGCCTGCAAAAATCAGTCAAAATGAGGTCAAGCGGTACTTTTTTACTTCTTTAACTTTGAAACACTGTTAAAAATAATTGCCAATCTTTAACATCCATTGAAGCTTTCCATTGCACAAAAGCTTCTTTATTAATTCTTTAAAAAATTATTTTAATAACTGTTCATTGAAATTTTCTTTGAAAAACTCAAAATGGTTCTTCTATAGCATTGCCATCAAAGCAGCCTCTATTCTTAAGAGTGTAGCTGTTGTAAAATGCTTCTTTTAAGTATAAAGGAGCTTTGTCAGTCAGTCTGGACTCTATATGTTAGCGTGTGGAGAGAGCGTGCTGTGCACGTGTTTGTGATTGAAGAATGATTGACAGCTGTGGTTGTGTGTGAAAGGTTTCCCTTTTCCTCAGGATGCCCTCACTGTCACACTGCCTTTTAACACCTTTGTTCCCATCTTCTCTCCAGAGAGCAGGTCTCCGCAGTGACAGATGAGGCTCCGTTTGTGACAAAAGGGTTCTTGTGCTCTTGGCTGTTGTGAACAGACTCAGACACGCATACGCACGTCACAGATAACCTCTATAATGCCTTGCACTTTTATGCGTGGTATAAATTCAAAAATTTGGTAAGATAAATGCATGCTACAAATGCATTTTACAACATAATACAAGTAGGTTTCAAACACACAGACCACCGAAAGTAAGATAAAGCGATGGGCTTTATAGAGAACAGCAGATGTAAGACAAAGTGTTATGATTTGCACTAAGCAGGCTAGATTACTTTCAAATCTGTAATCTAAGATTACGCATCTTTCAGTAATGTAATCAGAATACTTTTAGTTTGCTTAATAAAAAAATACTAAAAACTATCAAAAAGATCAAATTAAAAACTTGAAAACAAAAACAAGTATTTGCTTTTATAAAAGTTTTTTTTAAATATTTTTATTAAAAACGTATAAAATGCTTTTTAACTGAAGCCTGTTAATGATAGCAATTTATGTAATACTGTAGTTAATAGTGTAATATATTAAATTCCGGAAGTAATGTAATCTGACTACTTTTAGATTACTTAATTTGAAAAAAATATCAAAATTATCAAATGGAAATAATAATGAAAAAATAAATATTTAAACTAAATATATATATATATATATATATATATATATAATAAAATTGGATGTTTTTCTTAATTAATAAATATCCGAGAATTAATAAATGAATTAATACAATAATTTGCTGCCATTATGTGAATGTGTAATCATTTAATTAATAATTTAAAAATGTAATATTTAGTTACCAGCACCTAATATTTGGAATCTGTTTACGTACTTATGTATAATTTGCTACTACCCAGCGCTCGCAGATGGTGTTTGTGTATATACATGTTGAGGTTGACAGGCCAAAGTGCAAGGAAGGTTTTTAAAGAGGCCGATGAGCATCAGACTAGGAGTGGAGTGATGTCTTGTTTACACATTAGCAGGTTGAAGGAATCTCTGCTTTTACTTTCAATACTCTCTCACCAGTCTCTCCGGAGACTTCCCTAACATCCCTGCCTTGTGCTGTTTCTTTCAAAGCATGCCATAAACGCGTACACACACGGCCGAAGCTCCATTGCTCTCCTGTTTGACCTTGACAGACTATATGGCTTTTAAAGGGCTGGTGTAAATCTACACTTAGAGAAGCTGCTGTGCTCCTCCACAGCACAATTAGTTAAAAAGAGACATTATTCCCAAAATAATAGAGCCAGTGCTGTGGAACTGAAATTGGCCGTGGCCGGCAGTCTGGGAGCTCTGAGCTGCGTTTTACTTTCATGGGAATAAAACTATTAGTATGTAAATCTGTAAAGTCCCCATTATTATACTGACCCTTTTAGCTACCACTCTCATTCTGCCAATCTACTCTCTCCTATTTCCCCACTTAGCACCGCTTGTGCCTTTCATCGAGTGCATGTCATATCATAACTCATACAGCCCCGTTATGCATTATGCAATGCACATAAACAGCTGCATAGCTATTCTTCCTGTTTGTAATGTATGAGTACGGACAGTTTTATGTAAATCTACGTGCCTCTCTATTTCAGACGCACACACACAAACACGTTTTCTCTGCCGCGCGCAGACACACTGCATCTCCCAACACCATCTAATGAGGTGATGACCAACCACTTGTTATAATTGCTTTAGACTCCTTTTAATTTTCAAGCTTATTAATCATATGTAGAGTTATTTAAAAATGCATAAATTAATCTTGGATTAAAAAGCCGATCAAAGCCTCAAAACAATTAAAGAGTAAGGTGAGATTTCCCTAGGGCTGGCAGTTTTATTTTAATGGAGTGTTCAGGTGATTATCACAGTTTGATGTGCAGGCTGTGATTAATGTAGGAACACTTAAATGAATTTTTCTTTCCTTCAGTCTTTTAAAGGTAAGCATGATCCACATAATGACCCTCCTGATTCATCTCTTAATAACTTTTTCTTGCTGTCGTTGTGTAATAACCGAGGCTGAAATTTCTGCAGCTTCCTTGTTCATTCTCTTTTCCCTCCATCTCTAATGTTGTTAAAATTAGTCTGCTTTAATGTTTATAAATAAACCGCAGCATGACTGTGATTTGCCTTATTTTAGGAATGACCCCACTTGAGTCTTCATTTGATTTTGTGTCTTTGTTTTGATAATGTCAAGGATTAACCAACCCAGTTGATAAACTAAATTAAATACTATCAACCTGTTTTTTATCTTTCTTTTTTGGGGGGGTTATGTTTAGTCTCTAAGATTTTAAATCTTCTAGTGGAGTCTAAGCACAGTGACCCTGTGTCAAGGGAACCAAGAGTGACAAGTTCGTTTTAAAAGCCTTGTTTGTTTTGTACCTAATTTTCTGAGTTGACAAGTAAAATTACCGTAGCTGCCACTCAGCCTCACTACCTCATCAGGTGACCCTACCCTGACACGCTGCAGGATGGAGACGAAGCAGCATAAAAACTTACTTATGTGTGCACTCATATAAATAATATAGGGTCCAAGGACATGGGAGCCTAGAAAAGGGTTTATGCCTTCTCAAAACTGATCTTACTCATTAGTTTCCCAGCCTGCTTTACAAGCAGCATTGCAGCACACTTTTCATTGTATATCTTTTTTACACATTCAGTGGTTAAACTTTAACATAATCTTGCTCAAATATTTTTTTTTTGTCTTATTTGGATATGTTTGCATCAATGTGTGTTTGGTAAATTTATATTTGTCCAAGTAATGACAGCTGCATCGTTCCGATGCAATATCATCGATGTTGTTATGGTAACCGAAAACTCTATTCGCGAATGTAAGGCTATCACACTTTTGCCAACTTGTAATAAAATTGTGCTAACTGAAATGTTGTCGAAACATAAACACCTTTGTACATTTTTACAACTTATTAAAAAATTTTTTTTTTTTTTAACTTATTAAATGATTAACCCGGTGTGGTTCGCTGGCTGCTACGTCATTCACAGGCGCGCGCCTTTTCAGTCGCTCATTTGTAGTGCAGCTGTTGCGCCTTTTCTCGTTTGTATTGTGTAGTGTGTGCTGCACAGCCTTCATTTTCAGTCCACATGGGTTGACACAGTGTGCCAGCCCTCATTCACAACTATTACCGAGACGCCTTTATCAATGTCCAGTAATTAAATTGTCACCATTTAATTTTCTGGCCACACCGATCCTTTCGGAGCAATCCGCTCTTAATAAAGGATCTAATCGAAATGCTATTTCGAAGTGAAACAAAAAAGGCGTTGAAACGCGGCCCAGGTGGAATCGATAAAGCAGGAGAGGATTGATTTGTCGCTAAAATTAAATTTATTGGGGTCATGGTTTTATGCTGATACCTCTTAGAAATAGTGTTTACTCTCAAGCTCCATTCTGAGGCGAATTTGTAAGGAGTTATTTAATGTTCATATTTATGGGTTTTGGCTTGTAACTTTTAAAGAAAGTTACATTTAGTCTGCTTTTCTTCAGAGAACATTAAACTTGCCAAAACGAGCTGTCTAGCAGGAATGAATAGGGGTCAGTGGAACCTCCCTGACGCTTTACAACAACACAACACGGTCTCTACACTGTTCTTGTTCTGATCTGTCGATATGCCAGCACGTGCAATCCAATAGTAATTAAGATTGAAATATTGCGTTTGGTCAGGATTGCTACGTTTTTCAAAAGGCCTACTCCTATATTTTGAAAGGAAAAATAAAACAATTGAAAATGTTTAATTTCTTAAAACAATATGGGTAGCCTATATTTCGCCTTTAAGGGTAATATCAGCTGCGTAAGGGTAAGCAAATTCGTATGACTTCATGAATTCATTCGTAATTGATCATCGTATAAGCCTGTTGTTCAGAAACGTCCATCATTAGTGTTAATCTTAAAGTTATGTGCAAGTTATGCTCATAATGTATTTTTATGCTCATGATGTGATCACCATACGACTTTTTTTTTAAAGACATGTATTTAATCAGTGGGTTTTGGCTTGTTTAAAAAATAAATAAATAGGAGCAGATCAATCAATAATTAGAAAGTAATACAGTTCGCATATATTTAGCCTATTCAAACATGAATTTACGGGGACGTTTTTAAACAGGCCTTTTTTCATAACGGACTCAAAGTTGCGTGTTTATGCTTTTAATACATTCACGCAGGGATTCAGCATGTCTCTGTCTGTACTGTTGAAACTGCAACTTTAATGTAAAAATGTTGAAAAGAGAAACTAATAAAGTAGGCTATCTCCCCTCGATTAACCGATTAACGATCAGTTGATGACATTTAATAAACTATAGCTACTAAATAAACTTAATTTATTTTCCATTTGAAATAATTAAAATAATCCATAATTGATGTTGTTTTGGTTAATTAGCTGTTTTTTTTATATTTTATTATTAGCCTTTTTATTTTTTATTATTATTATATCATCAGTATAAAAAACTATTGGTATACTGTCACATGAGTGTTCTTTGTTCTAGATTGGGGTCTCTAATTTCTTAAAGATCAACAAAGGGGCTAAATTAAATATCGTGTGAGGTGTCGGATTCCAGTACCTGCCCCGAATCCAACCATGATGGGTAACTAAAAGAAATAATGGATAACAATATGGCATTCAGCTCGGTCCCTGAATAATTTAAAAGAAGTGAATAATTACAGTCCAAAATGGTAATTATTGTTGGCGAGAAAGAAAGTCTCTTGCCTGTGAAAGTCAATAGCACTGGGCTGGGTCGCATTACTCCAAACTCCCTCCCCAGGTCCTCCCTCCGCTATCAATATTGCAGAAAGCGCTCGTTTTCACATCACAAGCATTCTGGAGACTATCATGAACCGTTAAACATAGCGAGGATAAAAGCAAAAAAAAAATGGATAAAGTTACTCTTTTTTATTATTATTATTATTATTAACTAAATTCTGGTATTGCTTAAAATGCATTGATAGGAAGTGTTTGGTTCATTTGATTTTGTTTTCATGACGGTCCATCACACACCATTTAAGCAAAAATAATTTAGCCATAATTTAATGCTTTATAATGCTATTCTGTTGTAATACTTTTTATTAATATATTATTCATTATTGCCTTCCCATATTTAATTCAAGATTGAATTAACTTGATTTTGCGTTGTATCTGAAAAATGTAATGCAGACACGGCTTTTAAACTGAATTTAAAGCGTAACGTTGTAAATTACTCTCAGTCTTTATAAGAATGATTGCTCCTAAAAGTTAAACTAACCCGTGGGAACTAAAACATATGCGGGCAACAGCACACCCCTAACCCACGCCGATCCAAATAGCCCCCGGAGACAATCATTGCTTAGCCTATAAGTCCCCCGGCACCATGCAGTTTCAATAACACTATAGTTTATTTCTAAACAGACACTGAATATAGATGAAAAGGCTCGGGGCCATTCCCTTTTTCCGTTTCTGTTTAAGCACTCTTTTAATTTATGCTACTGCTTGCGATTTCCAAAAATGTTCCCTTTCAAAACAAAATAAATGGTAAGTTGTGCACAAAATAAATAATCTGCTTTAACTACTTTCTTTTTCTTCGGTAAGTGCATAAGTGAATTTATATAGGTGTTGACACATTGGTCCACGCAGTCAGACGTTGACATTCGTGCACGAGCTCGCTGTAGTGTGACGGTGGTCATTGGCTGGTCTGTAAATACTTAACATTATAAACGTTTCCCTAAACGACTTGGCCTAGATAATTTCTTTCCTTCGTTTTGTAAACAATAGATTTTGTTCAATATACTTAATCAGATGATGACTCATTTCTCCTATTTGTTTTTTTTAATTATTTTGCATTTTTTAATTTTATTTATTTATTTTTTTGGCTGTTTAGAAGTGTTTAGAACCTCTATTTATTAGGTTTTGCTTCGATAAAAAAAAAACATGCAACATAAACATCTTCAACGTTATGCTGCAGAGAAAACATTTTATTGTTGCTATTAAAAGCATTCATCAACACATACCCGTTTTCCTCAGAACGCAACAGCCTAATTCCCACGTTCAAACTCGAAAAGTGCTATTTCACATTAAACAAACCTTTTCGTAGCCTACATGGAGCATTTAGTTTACTACTTCTAGGTTGGCTAATCTAAAGTCTTCCTAAATGCCACGCACGCCCCCGCTCACACTGGCAGACAAGCAATCACTTTCATGTGTTAAAAGATCACGTGGTGAACTTTAAACGTCTCCAGGCCTCAATGACAGCACTGACTGTCGTCCCCATTGGTCCCGAAGGCAAATAGTTAATGTAAATATGCTGGCGCTAAGTGGGAGTGCCTCGCCATTAGTTTAGCTGTCACTTGAGCGCTGTCGAATGTCTTCAGTGGTTGTGTCGTTGAGGTCCGCACTAGCATGTGGTCAACCTCCGCGCGCACCTCAACAGTAGTCGCGTGAGAGCCGAGTACGATGCAAGTCCACGCGCTGTAACAGGCCTGAGAGAAACCCGCTAAACAAGCGCTCGTGGACATTTTACATCAGATCGGCGCGATTCTAAGGCGTCTGATTACCAGAAGGCTCTAATAGAGGACAGATAGAGCGTATTTATCCAAAGGACTCGAAGGTTTCGAATACGCGTTTTCCGCCACAGATAAAAGGCATTTCGCTTTCTTCTGAAACAAGGTGAGATTTGTTTATGTTTGCGGTGTAAATTCTTGTTGAGGCTGTTTAACTGTGCAAAGGAGCTGCTATAATAAGCATAGTGTCTGTATTTTTATCCCCAATTTGTCCAAAAGCATAGCCTACTGCTTTGTTTTAAATATTACAAATAAGCTGCATGCGTATTAAAACACGGGCTATAAATGTGTGCAATCTATTTAAATATATAGCATGTTATCAAGATACAGCCGTAAAATCAATTGATGCGCATTTAAAGTTTCGCTTAATTTGAAAATAGAAAAATTAGTTGTAATCTTAATTAGAAGTCATTTGGTTTAACAGATCAAAGATGTAAAGCACATATTTAGTAATTAACATTTAAAGCTGCTTACACCTTTGTTAAGCTCTTTGGCAAGGCTCAATGAATAATTTCCTTCCGCTATTTTCCTCTATAATCACTGGTGTTGGCACAACATTTAGGCTATTTGCTTTTTGTTCGAAGCAAAAAAGTAAACTTAGCCTATTGTAAATAAATGGTAAATAAATGGGCTAAGTGGAATTTTTCGTGAAAGTCTAATAGACTAGCACTACGACCATAGCTTATATTTACCATGATCTTTAGACAGAGAAACTCTTTGTAAATAGATTAATATAAAGAGACTATCGAGGCATGCTTTTTTCTGCTTCTTCTCATTAGGCTATTATTTTCATTATTGTATTGGATCTTTTTAAAATTCTGTAAAACAAGACGACAATACGTCGTTTTTTGTTTTTTTGCTTCAGTTTATAAATCAGCATACAAAAAATATTCCTTCTTATCCATCTTCGCAGATTTCCAGGAATGGAATCCATCCCAAATCAGCTGCCGGCTGGAAGAGACTCCAGCTGTTCGCCGAACTCAAAACAAGACTTGCAGCCTTACTCTGGGCCAACACTTAAGCCGAACCAAGTCAGTGAGACCTCTTTATACGGAATACCGATCGTTTCACTAGTCATAGACGGTCAAGAGAGACTTTGCCTAGCCCAAATATCCAACACTCTCCTGAAGAACTACAGTTATAACGAAATCCACAACCGGCGCGTGGCCCTGGGCATCACGTGCGTCCAGTGCACTCCGGTCCAGCTGGAGATCCTCAGGCGCGCAGGGGCTATGCCTATTTCATCGAGACGCTGCGGGATGATTACAAAGCGAGAGGCCGAGAGGCTCTGCAAGTCGTTTCTGGGCGCCCACAGCCCGCCGAAATTACCAGAAAATTTCGCTTTTGACGTGTCGCACGAATGCGCGTGGGGCAGCCGGGGCAATTTCATCCCAGCCAGATACAACAGCTCGAGAGCGAAGTGCATAAAGTGCTCGTTCTGCAACATGTATTTCTCTCCAAACAAGTTCATCTTTCATTCACATCGCACGCCGGAGTCCAAATACACGCAACCCGACGCAGCAAACTTCAATTCGTGGAGAAGACACTTAAAACTAAGCGATAAAAACTCACCGGACGACGTGTCCCATGCCTGGGAAGACGTCAAAGCCATGTTTAACGGTGGCAGCCGCAAGAGGACGCTGCCAATCGGTGGGTCTGGTAGTTCGTCCTCGCTTAGTTCGCAGGCACAGAGAGGTCAGACCCAGGGGGAACCGTCTGAGGTGCCCCACAAAACTCTCCGATGTGAGGATGACAGGGGGGACGTGACGATGCCCAGCAGCATACGCAGTTATCCCGTTATTCCGGTGCCCAGTAAGAGTTTTGGGATGTTACAGAAAATTCCACCACCGCTCTTTCCACATCCATACGGTTTCCCTGCATTTGGGTTGTGTCAGAAGAAGGATGACGGTGTGGTGCTGGGAGAGCCAAACAAAACAAACCTATCAGGTGTGTTCTGGCCGAGCGCGAAGGACAGTGCTTATCCCTCGTTTCCAATGTTTTGGCCTACAACAGGAAGCTTGGCCATGCCAACATACCACCATACCCAGCCTAAACCTCCACCTGACGCGTTGTGCACCAGACATAACGAGCTAGACGTGTCAGAGCAAAGTGACCGAAGCACGAGCACCCCTAAAGACAGTCTACTCGATAACGAACGGTGTTCCAGCACTCAGTCTACTAGAAACGAGGAGGACAAATCTGGGGATGAAAGCAGGTCTACTGAAGGCATGCCAGCCACCACGAGAAAAATAAGCTACATATCTGCATTCAGGCCGGTGGTTAAAGATGTTGAGAGCATCGCAAAACTATACGGAAACAGGGGGCCGTATTCTGGTCCTCGATCTGGTTATATGTCACCAGATTTCTTGAGCGAAAGTTCTAGTTATAGATCGGTGTCTCCGGACGTGGACAGCGTGGACGATCCTGATGTGGATGTGGAGTCACATAAAGTGCACGAGGATGAAGAGTGTTTGCAGCTGACTGTGGACGACCGGCGGAGTCCTCACGGTTTGACCGTAGCGCAAAGTGACGGGGTTAAAGGTCAAGACCAAGACAATAGCCAAATGCACGCCATGAGTGATCTACATACGACGAATTCAAGTGAAACGCGGTCGTCTGATTTGGAGAGCCACGGCAATAAACACACGACGCGCTTTGAAGTGAGTAACTAAATACAGAACCATGCGTAAAGCCCGCGATTTTGTATTAAAGATTATTTTCTCATTATTTAAAAAGGAGGGTTAGCTATCATATTAAACAACTTGATTTTTATCAACTTTATTTTTTATTTTTAAATAAATATTTTTATTTAAAAAAAATAAATATAAATGTTTAAAAAAACACCAGAAAGGTAGAATTAAGTTTGTTTGTTTTTTAATAATAATAATACTGTTTTCTTTCCCTTTAACCATAATCTTTTCGATTTATTTTTACATTTTATTAAGTGTGCTTTATTCTAATCTAATTCTAATATATTTATAATTCGGCTAATTATTGTTAGTGTTGTTAATGAGCACGTAAGGTGAATGCATCCAGATTATTGGTATAACTGTCGCGCTGCTTTTAAAACTTACTGATTAATTCAGGAAATTAGTTAATATGGCTCTTTATAATCTTTGTTCTTTCAAAATGTAAGTAGATTAAAATAGCGAACGTTCCACTCGCAGTCTACTACTAATCACATTCAAATAGAAAATGCAAAATAGGATAATTGCGAATAATTGTCTTCTCAATTTCACAGGTCTATGCGCGTGAAAGAGACGAGCACGTGCATCCGATGAGCACATCTTATTTTGGTTCAACGACCACTTACCAACGCGAACCGAGTGGTAGGCCTATTTTGACTATGGATGTCTCATTCTTTTTTTAGGAAACAAAGTCATTATCATTATTATCTGATCGCATTTTAAAATAAATATATATTCTTATAGATAAAGACGTGCATGAAGAAGAACCTTCGTCTACGGTGGAAGAGATGGAACCCAAAAATAATGAGGATCAAACCAGTATCAATGAGGAGCGCCTGAAGGAACCAAATGATGGTGCGTACCGTTAGCTGGACCTCCTAATATTTAAAACTAGTCTGTTGAATTGCTTCATATGTATTTGCTGTCTGTGCAGATGAGGAATCAATGCGCAAGGACACTGGCAGCAGGGTCTCCTTAATTGAGAAAAACATAGAGAACATGGCCAAAGGTAAACGAAACAAAGATGTGCTGCATTTAGAAGTGCTGGAAAGAAAATGATTAGTTGCAATTGATTTTAAGAAAATTATGGTTTCCATAGCAATAGCATAACAATTTCGTTTATTTAGGTAATAAAGCCATGAATCATCTTGTAATTAAAAGTTATTTTAAAACATTGTTTTCTTTATTTATTTTAACAGAGGAATTGCAGAAACAACTCGTGGAACAAGTTGAGCTTAGAAAAAAGCTGGAGCGTGAATTCCAGAATTTAAAAGGTAGGTTATGTTAAAATTCTTTAAATGTATTATTTACACTTTACCTAACATATACAAAATATCATATCATTAAATAATTCTCTGGTTTTATTTATAGGTTGTATAACTTATAATAATTTTAATTTAAGTCATTCTAGTTTAAAAACATAGAAAAACAAAAAACAGAAAAAAAAAGCCTACTCTTTGAATTATTATATATATTATATAATAATATAATTATTTTTTATCAAAATGGATACAAATGCATTACAAATTGCCTTTGCCTGTAAAATGCCGATTATTAGTTGGTCATTTGAAAATAAATACTAATAGCTACATTAAAAAAAAAAATAGGTATTGTCATGTGTAAACGGAGATATAGCAAAGAGTCCAACAATCAACAAAGCTCAGTAGCTGAAAATAGATTAAGATGTGTTTTTCATAACAGGGGCAAAACATAAAAATCTGCCAAAATTCATGAAAGTAAAGATTTAGCAGTCATTTGGTTGAAAGTTATTCTCCCTATAGATAGAATTGGATGGTTTATCATCAATTAATAGTACAGAAAATAATGAACTATTGCAACAGAAACAAGATACTGAAGCAGATGATAGAGTTTAGCCTGACAATGAGTTAAACGGAATATTATATAATTGAATGATTTAAAACAAATATTGCAGAGGCTGATGAAAACGTATTCTTACAACGACAACATTCAAATGTCATGACTACACAATTTTCAATTGTATTGTAAATAGTACATTTCTGTGTTAATTTTTAGACATATACATAAATATATACATAACAAACAAATTATTTTAATTTTCAGGGTTTAAACCTAAAAACAAAATAGTTATTTGGGGTCTGAATAGTTTTGCAAAGCACTATATAGCTATATCATTTTGTACATAGTGTTAAATAAATGTGCTTTGATGTTTAATTTACTTCACATTTTTTTCTTAGACAGTTTTCAAGACCAAATGAAAAGAGAGCTCTCATACAGAGAGGAAATGGTGCAGCAACTCCAGATTGTTCGAGGTAAGCGTTTGACTTCACATGACAAGTTCTGGATTTCAACAGTAACATACTAATCAGAACTGATCACATCCTTTTAGGTGGTTCTTTCTGGAGTTTGTTCAGTCCTGTTTTATATGCTACTAAGCATGAGGTCATTTAATTTGCATTGTTGTAGTAAGGGACTAGCATAGACACAGATCTAGTGGTTTTATCAAACACGCACACCTGAAGGCCAAAAAAATCTCATGCACAACACTGAACCAGTTTAGATGAGGGGAGGAATTGGTTCGAGATATCCTTTGTCTCCTGCACAGACACTTTGTGCAGCGAGTTGCACCATGAGAGAGAGACACGTTATGCTATTCAGCAGAAGTTAAAAGGTAATTGATTCCAGCAAAGGCAAGCAAATACTAGCATTCAGAATAACTAAAGGACTTGGAAAAAAAAATCCTTGGAAGGCACAGTATGACAGTATTAAAAAAAGCAACCTTGAATATTTTTGCCAGCTAGATGTTCATTTTTAGACAGTTTATATATTATTTTAGAACCAGACTTGAGTCGCAGTTTATTATAGCAGTTTCTCACACTCTGTTTCTCTTTAATATACACACATCAACGCATATGCCGCTTCTGTTTTAAATGATTCATTCACTTTTTTCCCAGAAGCTCACGACGCCTTACACCATTTCTCGTGTAAGATGCTGACTCCCCGTCACTGCGCTGGGACCTGCACCTTCAAACCTCCTCTTCTACCACCTTGATGGACACCTATTGAAGACATAAGTGTTCCTCAGAAATACTGCTGTGTCAAATAAAACTTTTATTTTTCCCTCTGCAAAACACTGACAACCTTTAGACCTGGAATAAGCAAGTGTGTACTGTAGTATTTTAGCTCTTACACTGTAATGAAGTCATTTTCATTTGCAAAAGAGTGTTTTCAGAGTCATTGTATGTACTGTATAATTTATATAAAGTTCTAGAAAACGGCATTATAAAAAAAAAAAATTGACGTCCCACTTGAAAATATTATCATCTGCTGTAGAATTCACTGGTATTAAGTGGCTATGTGCAATGCATATATTTGTTATGTATCCTGTGATACCTTTTTTTTTGTTAGTGATTAGGTTAGGACATTTTGTTAAATTAGATAAATTATTAATGTTTTTGTATATTTTATTTATTCCATGTCCATGTTGGTTGTTTATTCTCATCTGCATATTTGTATATTATTGATGTAAAGCACTTTAAATTGGCAGCCCTAACTACTGAAATGTGGATTAAATTATCCTGTTTGAGAGTCGGCCTTTGTTTCATCAATTTCCATAACAATCAACTACATTTGCATCAATGAAAGCCTCAAAGAACAACATGGCATTGATATCAAAATCTTAGTTTGAATATACCTGTGCATGTTTCCATAAAATATAACTATTACAGCTTTGATCATTGCAGAAATTCAAGGAGGTTGTTAAAAATACTTAAATTCAGGATGTTGAAGAAATTTCTCACTACTTTATATACCCTGTAACATACACATTGACAGTGTGGATGCATGATCCTCACTTCTTTATTAGACATTCCTATTTGGTTAATTGACGAGCTGTTATATGTTAACTAATAATTATTATTTATAATTGATAATCCATTTTTTCTATTCATGTAGGTCTTTTGAGCTTATATTTAATGTCCGAAAGATGATTGCGATACTCTACTGCTGTTCTTTTTTTTTATTTGTATATATTGAAAATAATGGAGAATTGTAAACCAGACACAGTTTTCATAATCAGTTTTGTAAATTTCATATCAGTTCTCGTAATTTAATGGGGGTTTTTATGGTTATAAGAAAAAAAAATTATGGGTCACTAAGGTTCATGCCGCACTACACTTCACAACACATTTGTTTTTAGATTAGTAACTGATTTTACTGCTACTTTAGTTTCTGTCTTCATGTAGGCTATTGTTTCAGCTGGTTCACAACAAAAATTTTGAAGATGAGAAGGTACTGTTTGGATCTTCAAAGCCCATCAGCTTCCACAGAAAAAGTATTCTTAGACAACATCACAAGTAATGAGACCCCACTTTTACCAACTCATAAAACTTAAGGTAAAAATAAAATTTGTTCTGTGTTCATAATTACTGTTATTATGTAGTCAGCTGTACTGAACTTTACTATTTTAGAATCGTAATAGATAGATATCATAAATTTAATTTAGCAATTAAGCCTGAATTGGCAAACTGTATTGCTGATTTCTGCTTGTAAAACTGGTTAGGTTTCGGACACTATTAAACAAGCTGTTTCCCCTAAAAAATAAAAATATGATCATATTCATTGGTTAAGCCAAATAGATGCAAATTGTTTTTAATCATAATGGCTTTGTTTTTAAATGAAAAACCGAAATAATACTATTTGATGATAATACAACTAAAATAAACTGGATTAAAAATGATTACCTCCTGAGTTTGATTGCACTTCACTGGGCTACGAGGAAAGGAAATAAACCGTCCATTAAAAGACGGAATTACAATAAAAGGTATGCGTCTGCCATCTAGTGGACACATTTGGATTCGAAACATAGAATTTAAGATGTTTTTTGTTAGTTTTATTACACTAATATATACACGAAATATTTTTCTGTTTTTTTCTTATTCAAAACCAGCCAGATGTAAATGATTTCAACAGTCTTGGTTGAAATCATTTACTGCACTTGGTTACAAAATTACAACACGGCATAGCTTACACACACACACACACACACACACGTCTGGTTTGCCATCTTCGTGGGGACTCTCCATAGGCGCAATGGTGTTTCTACTGTACAGACTGTATGTGGTATTGC
>JAUCNO010000318.1:8388157-8398304 GCA_032353835.1 Enteromius viviparus
TTTTTGTAAAAGTTGCTTAAATATCTTAATTTAACTAATGCCTAGTCCTGGCTTAAGCTAAACCCTGTTTGTGAAACTGGGCCTTAATGTTCCAATTGCATGCATCTTTTTCACCAAGACAACTGAGCCATTTTTAGTAATGAAGAAATAAACCACAAACTAGCGGTTTAGAAATAAGTTACTACTGTATAATCATTCAGTTGCAACAGTGCAATAGCAGTGTATTCTGACGTGTGTTAATGAACAGCTCGGAAAGATGCGGTTGACGATTCCCTGTCGAGCGCTCACCTGCTCACACCTGCAGTGCTTTGATGCTACACTCTACATCCAAATGAATGAGAAGAAACCCACCTGGGTGTGTCCGGTCTGTGACAAGAAAGCCCCATATGAGCACCTTATTATTGATGGGTCAGTGCTGCTCTCACCTTTTACACCTGTGACTGTGGGCCATCTAGCTCTGAAACTTTGTTTTTAAAGATATGTGTGTTTATGTGTAGGTTGTTCATGGAGATCTTGAGCAGTTGTGTGGATTGTGATGAGATCCAGTTTAAAGAAGATGGTAGTTGGGCTCCAATGAGATCCAAGAAGGTGGTACAGGAAGTATCAGCCTCGTCAAATGGCATTGAAGGTACTACCACAAAGACTGGTATATTTGTTATGAGTTATAGGGCTACAATAGATAGTTGTTTTAGTCCTGTATTAAAATTACTTATTTGCATAGTACAGTATAGTTAAGTACATAGTTTTTTTGCTTCTCTCTTGAAGACTCATGTCGGTCAGTTATGTCAGACCACAGAAACAGTTCGTCCCACAGCAGTAGCAGTAAGAAAGTGGAGGTGATTGACCTGACGCTGGACAGCTCCTCAGACGAGGAAGATAACGACGAGCCTCCACCTAAAAGAGCCTGCCCATCTCTATCACCAACCTCTCCACCTGTCAACAAAGGGTGAGAATTCATTTTGAACAGCATGTTTAAACATTTAAAATTCAACAAATGTTTTTTTATGAAATGCTTTAAAATGTGCATTTGTGAAAGATTTATTATAAATGGCAGTTTTGTTCATATGTTGTCATAAAAATGTTCAAGTGTTTGCCAATGTATACGCTACTTGAATAATATTTTAATATCTGACTAGTTTTCTTAATAATTGAATGTTATATTTTGCTGCAGGGTGTTAAATCTGCATCATCAGGAGTCTCCACTGGCACGAGCTCCCAGCATGCCAGCAATAGAGACAAATTATATCCCTCCACCGCCTCCTCTCATCCAGGACTACCGTCATTATTACCACACACCCAGTGACCTCTCAGGTACTATCATCATTTCAATAATAACATATTTGATGCATTGATCATGCTCACTTGTCTGCGTTGTCATTAGTTTATGGTCTGTAAACTTTGGAAAAAAAATTATATTTCTTTTATTCTTTCAAGACGTTTTTTTTTTTTTTAAATCATAAATACAGTAACAACAGTATTATAGTGTTAAAGAGTGCTGCTTAATATGTTTGTGTAACCAAACTGAAATTGCTACACTCTCAGATAAAAAGGGACAAGCTACCTTTTCTGTACTAATATGTACTCTTTATGTTTTAATATGTACCTTTAAGGTACAAATATGGACCCCTTTGGTACAAAACATTTATGGCAAATTACTTTTTTCTTTGTTGTACAGATCTGAATTTCTTCTCGTTTTTACAAGGGGACAATCACCAGGTAGGTGAAACAGCAGCTAGAGGGCAGCATTGTGATCTAACAAACATCTATGTTTAACCACATCTGGTGCAAAACTTAGATGGATCATATGCACCAGGACCTATATCTGACATAGAGATAACTTTTTTTAATTAAACAGCATAGCCTTAAGTTGATACTCTCTATCCTCTCCGCAGCATTATAACATGGTCATGGCTGCTGCCGCTGCAGCCTCAGCTTCTGCATCAGCATCAGAAGACCACGAGCTGCTGCTGAACCGCTTCATGCCCTACGGTTCCTCCCAGCTCTTCCTGGATCAGTCGGGGACGCCGGCGAGCAGCTCGCTAGTGCCAGCCAATGGCAGCGGGGGCAGCAGCAGCGGAAGCAGCAGCAGTCTGGTGTCCTCCAGCAGTCTGAGAGACAGCCACCCACACAGCAACGTGTCCCGCTCGCGCTCCGACGCTGCCGCCGCCGCCGCATCCGTAATATACGGCTCCATCCCAGACGTCATTTCACTGGACTGACCTCTCCAGGAGTCGGACAAGCCTTTATCACAAACAACTTTTGGACGCAGAAGGAGCTTTGTGCACTTGTGAATGGGAGGGAAAAAAAGAGAACAAAGACTTTTGTAAAGAGAAGAATACAATTGCTGTGTACAGAGAAGAAAAATCTATTTTCAGTTTTACTTTTGTATATAAACAATAGGGCTCTGCCTACCCAGTGAGTGACTTCAGTTGGTCTTTTCTCCATGGATACTGAAGATGTTTTTCACTGCTCTGTGTGTTGTTCCTTGATTATCTTATTCTGTACCTTTTTATACTTTTTGCTATTTTATTTCACTTCGAATAATTATTTCAGTCAAAGTAATAGAATGGCAGTCATCCTTATCATTTTATTTTCTAAGACTCTTTCCCTCAGCCTTTGTTTGATCAGCGAGGGAGCATCAAGTTATTTAATGCCATTATCCTGTGCAGGTAATTTATTATTGCTTTTAAGTTATGTAGGATGTATGCTGTACAGAAGCATTCCCTTATGCCAATACAGAATCTAGCCACGACATGCTTGAAGAGTCGACAGAGGGTCACGTCTTATTCCAGTTGCACATTCTTTCTCATCCATCACCACATTAAGTATGTAAGAAGTGGAGTTTGGTTTCAGTGCCCAGATTTGCTGGTTAGTACCCGAGGTAAACTCTTGTACTTGTTTTATTTTTTTTTATTTTTTCACGATCTCATATCCTTTGATGTTGTTTGTCTGAACTAAACTTCAAAAGACGAGGTATGGTTCGCAAAAACGGCACTAAGGGTATCAGACACTAGAGCATACCTCATTTAGTTTGTTGCAGATATGACAGAAAAATAACCAAAACGATGTTGCAATAGCCGTAGATATGAATTATTTCCTCAAGACAGGAACCTTACAGAAGTGTAATAACCCTAGCCGGCAGACCTTAAAATACAGATTTGCTCCCAAGATTCCAGCTATCGAACGATAGTAAGCTATCATTACTATTTGGTGTCTCCTCCAGTGAATGTCGTTATTCCATTTTAACTGTTGAGAACGACATGTCCCTTTCTCAAGGTCTGTATGGTTTGGGCTTCAGGTGGGCTACAATTCATAGATTTTCAGTGTGCTTGGAAGGTGACCTTCTTGCAACATAATCTGTGTTGTCTGTTTTCGTCTGTTTAAAAAAGAATTTATTTATTTTATCTATATATTATATGTTTACTATTTGTTTGTTCACGCATTACTTTCATGCATTTATTTCGTAATTATTTCAAGAGCTATTAACACTTGCTTTGCATTGTACAAGTAGCTAATTATGTGTCCTTGTCTCTCTTTCTCTCGTATTTGTACTATATGAGACACCTGAGGCATTAATTCCACAATCATACTTGCTGTGGCACATTCAACTTTGGTTGAAATTAAACAGGATAAAAGCCAGCTGCGTGTGCACGTCCTCTGGCTGCATTGTAATGTGACGGCTGTTTGTCATTGATTTTCGTGCATTAAAAAAACAAAGGTTGTGGAACAGTTAATGTTGGCCCTGGATGAACATTAGCACACTTTTAATCTCTTGATGACAGCCAGTACAAGAAAGAGTCCACTAACCTTTATAAAGGAGTGAATTATTCTTATTATTTTTGCAAATTAACAATTGGATTGATGAACCCATGCTTGTTTAATTTATATATTTTTACCTTTGCACTGAGTTACTTGATAGCACACAAAATTGAGACCGCTGTCATTCTACACAAATCTCCCAATTGACATGGCACTGAAATCAGACATTTCATGTGCCCACTGATCCGCTACATCCTTGAAATATACCACTAGACAGTCAGTCTGTTATAGCTGTACCAGTAACTGGCAAGTATGAACTCTCTGCCTTAAGTTCTTCTCTTACTGTATGGTACGCTATGAGAGAAATCATTATGTACAGGAAACCAATACCAGTTTGTACAAAATATATGAATTATTTATTATTTGAATTGGGATACATTGTTTACTTAATGAATGTTACTTGTTTATGTAGAGAGCGGTTTAGCTGTAATAAAACAAATACATTAAATCTTTTCTATTTCTGTCTTATCTGTATTTGGGTCTTTTTGTTTGCCCTCTCGTTGCAGAATAAAGGTTGTTTTATTTTTTTCTTTTCAGGATATAATTAAATCGTCTGACAATGAGGGGTGGGGAAGGGTTATTTCTCAGGTATGCATGGGGTGAGTTATTAAATATTTTATGCTGTTAGAAATGGGTGCTAAATCACTATCACACAAATTTAAAAGTAGCCTATTAAAAAGAGAATTGTAAGACTACAAATTAGTAAAAGGTGGTATCATATAAATCCTCATTAAATTGATATTTATTAGAAATAATTGATTATGAATGCATGAGATGCAAAATGTTACAACTAATGTGAATAATTTTAGCAAAATTAAGAGAGATGATACAAAATGCATTTTATTTTTTATTTAGGCCTAGTACTTTTCTGTGTTTAACACTTAAAGATATTGTACGATATTTGTAATATTTTACATTAAAGATTTAGTCTACAAGACAAAAACCAAAAAAAATAAGTACAAATATTACAATAACGCCACTCAAAAGTTTGGGAACCCTTCGTTCTTAATACTGTGTGGTCACGTGATCACAGCTGTTTGTAATAATTTTACCTGAAAATTTGAGAGCAAAAAAAAGAATTGGGTACATTTTACGTGCTGTTTTTTTTTTTTTTTAATCAATGCATGTGTAATCTAGTTTAATATAATCATCGAATGATGATACTGTAAATGAGAAGCTTACTGTTGTCATGGTAACATCGCTTCCGCTCTTCTTCGCCTCGCGAGCATCTCTTAATACCAGGAGAAATTCGCGCCCAAATTTCGAACTTTTGTGATCACTGAAATGTTTGGAACCCCACTTAAACGCATATATAGACATATTTACGCATTTTAACCCCCTCCCGCATTCCCAGGGGTTCAAACCCACACAATTCCCAGCAGCTGACATGCATGTCAAAACTCTCCAACCAATCTTTGCTCTGCCAGGGCGGGTAATGCCAAAACTCGCGTATGTATCTATGGATATATTACGGCTGGTCGGCAAACCGCTTAGAAAAGCTCTTCGTCACAGCTGAGCCCAGCACGAACGCGCAATTGGATGCTTAACCATGGGTGACCCTTTCAACAGCAGCAGGGTTTTTAACCGAACACCTCAGGGTCATGTCACATTTGGAAATCTGGAGGACATAGACGTGACCGCTGACAGGAGCCCGGTCCTGAGGATCATCAGTGGTGTACATCCTCGTGTGCGCAATAGGCTTAGTTGGGAATTCTCTCGTCCTTTTCATCATGAGAGTGAAACACGGCAGACAGAGCACCACCATTAATGTGTTCATCCTTAATTTAGCTGTCACAGACCTCCAGTTCGTCCTGACTTTGCCGTTTTGGGCGGTGGATACCGCTCTGGATTTCAGCTGGCCGTTTGGAGACGCCATGTGCAAGATCATACTGTCGGTCACTGTGATGAACATGTACGCCAGCGTCTTCTTCCTCACTGCTATGAGCATCACTCGATACTGCTCAGTGGCTTCAGCCACCAAAAACAGGGTCCGTCCCCCAACATCCTGCTTAGTCAAATGGGACTGCGCATTTTTGTGGGTCTTGGCTACCGTCGCCACCGCGCCAACATCTATTTTCTCAACTGTGACCAACGTGGCTGGAGAGAAGCTCTGCTTGCTAAAGTTTCCCACCGGACATTATTGGCTAGCCTTTTATCATTTACAAAAAATCCTGGTTGCTTTTGTTTTGCCCATGTTGATCCTTTCCGTGTCCTATTTGTTGCTTCTGAGATTTGTGAGAAAGCGCGATCTGAATAAGAGTCACTCAAAGCGCAGGATTCATGTCACCAAGTCTATCACAGTTGTGGTTCTTTCATTCTTTCTTTGTTGGATGCCAAACCACGCAATTACATTTTGGGGTGTTTTGGTAAAGTTGAACGTGATTAACTGGGATGAGGCGTATTATATTGTCCATACTTATGTATTCCCCGTGACTGTTTGCTTGGCTCATACTAATAGTTGCTTAAATCCGTTTATATATTGTCTAACAAAAAGGGCTTTGAGAAAGAAACTAAAAAATTGCTTGTCAAATATTGCCCCTTGGTTATTAAAGAGGTCTTGTCAGAAATCTGAAATCATGAACCAATGCAACAATACATTCTTTTTAGCCTATACTTTTAGAGAGATGGAATTTATTGACAGCATTAAAGAACCAATGAATGGTTAAGATGAAAATTATGGGTCTTATATGAGTCATTATGCTTCTGCGATTTAAACAATGTCATCTGTGGTTAAACTGCAAAATGAAACAAATGTATGCATCTTTGAAAATTACTTAAAAAACAACAGGCTGTCATCTCAAATATTAAAATCTTGTGAAACAGAAGCATTTCTGCATATCAGTTGTGTGTAAGGTTGACAAAAAAATAAATCATTGTTGATGTAGTCCACTTTTGACCATATAGTTTCACATGTTTCATAAACGGAAGAACTCTACATCTGCAGACAGAAGGGAATGTTATTAACGTCACAATAACTCCTTGTGCCCCAAAACCCACAAAACAAATCAGTGTCAGCATCTGGACACGAGTTTCCTAAACAGGACATATCACATTTTTTTAAAGAGGGTGGACTGAGAAAAAAAAAAGTTTTTTGCAACCTTTTTAACTGATTAAATACCTTTATGCATTTTTTAATATACCCTTGCTTACCCTGGGAATTAAACCCATGATCTTGGAGGGATTGCGCCATGCTCTACTATTTGAGCTACAGGAATGCTCATTAAATAATAATATTGTTTATTAAATAATATTGCAATAATCTAAATATATTGCACCGCATCCATACACTCATTACCTCTCGTTCTCTTTAAAAAAACTATATAAATATAAAATGAATATGTTTTACAAAAAAAAAAATTACAACTGGGAATATTTATATTTCACATTGCACGTGTTACACAAATAACTGTCCGAAAAATGTGAATACGTACTAAAATACAAATGCAAATAAAATTGTGCGACGCTCCGACAGGGTCTGCTGGTTAAATAGTGTTTATTATGGGAGTCACCTGACAGGGGCGCCAAAAAAGTGCGTCATAGAAACGCAGCGCGGCGCCTTCACCCTGTGTGAATTAAATCGGAGCTGGCAATGCCTGGATTTGATTTTCCAGCTATTTTTATTGTTTAATCTGTGAATGGCGCCGAAACAGGACCCTAAACCTAAATTTCAAGAAGGTAAGGTTTGCTATAGGAAAGCCCTCGGTTGCTCGGCGTATCCTCTCATTCAGCCGCGCAAAGGAAGCGGGCGCTGCCACCGCACAATGGCGCGTGTGCACAGCGAGATGTGTATAGAAAAGCAGTTTTAGTCGAGCTATGCTACCTGCCTTTTATAAATTATGCCGATTTGTTTATCAGCGGTCAAGCGCATGCACGACTGCACGCTAGCGGTTTTTGTTATATGCCTTTATGCACGCGCACGGCTGCGTGTTTCAGAAACAAAACATTAGCTGTTGTCATGTAGCCCATTAGCTTGTAGCAGGCCTTGTTTACAGGAAGCTCCCGTTATAACATTGAAGTCCTGGCGGGAATGGTTATGTATTGCCATTTATAACATAATGGTAGGAATGTCAGCATAAGGCTGTTTTAAATCATTTACGTCGCTAATGAGTCGATAGAGACTTCATCGCATTAAATAACCACTAGAGAGGTCTGATTACTAAACAAAGCGTTCTTCGTTATCGAGTCTTTTTGAATATATTACAGTGGCCACCTAAACGATTAGTTGATGAGTTAAATGCTTCGATTCAATATCGGATTTATTGAGGACCGCGTCTTTCGATTTGTAAGGAGCTCATAACAAATTAATCGAGGGTTTGACTGGTTGGGCGGATTTAATAGCTAAAATGTTGAGTGCATTTTATTAAAATTTGCTTAATTCTACACCAATGCGTGTTTTGGTACTATTTATTAGATGTGCAAATTTAGTTTAGATTATAAAAAAGCATTAATGTATTAAGTAAATTTGTTCTGTGTTTTGACTTTTGAATGCATTTCCTAAATATATACACATTAAACATAAGATCATGTTTTATGTAATTAAGTACTTTCTTTATTCGCTATTAATGTCTCTGATGTATTTCAGGTGAACGAGTGCTGTGCTTTCATGGGCCATTGCTATACGAAGCTAAGGTATCTGAATCATTTGTGCCATTTTGCATCCTTCAAAAGCCTGTTGATTTTTTTTTGTTTTGTTTATTTTGATAGCAATGACATGTATTAAATCTCCTTTTTAATCTAAATGTAGTCCAAGTGTTTGATGTAGTGGTTTTGTGGATAAGAATTTCTGCCTTTTGATATTGTTTTCTGTTTTAAGTTGAATAAAACAGGCACAGCAACCCCTTTTTTATTTTATATCTAGTTTATTTTCATATGAATGGGCTGTTTTCTTCCTGATGTCAAGAAGATGAAATGAAGTGATTTTGATCTTATACGTATTTTGTGTTTCCTCGCAGTGTGTAAGAATCAATATCAAGGATAAACAAGTGAAATACTTTATTCATTACAGTGGATGGAATAAAAAGTAAGTTCATGTATTCAAGGCGCTGATTTGAGTGGATGTAAATTCTGTGGTGGCTAGGACACATTTAAAGTCCATATGTTATAAAAAAAGTTAAGTAGTTTCTGCCAGTTACCATGTGATTTGATCACCTAATTCTAACAATGTGTGTACCGTGTGTTTCTAGCTGGGACGAATGGGTTCCTGAAAGCCGTGTGCTCAAATATGTGGACAGTAACTTGCAGAAACAGAAAGAGCTTCAGAAGGCAAACCAGTGAGTTTAGAAAGAACAAGTGAAATGAAACAGATTTTTAAAAAATATCATTTAATTAATGCACATAAAGCTCCTGTATCCCTATTATGTTATCAAGACATGATTTATGCAATCTTTGATGCATGTTTATCTTGTGATGAGACGTTTTAATGCAAAATGCTGTTTTTCAGAGACCATTATGTTGAGGGAAGGATGAGGGGTGTCGCACCGAGCAAGAAAATCGCTGCTGTGCAGCAAAAAAATGTAGATGTGTGAGTGTTACTTTGTCAGCTTTTACATCAAATGAACTCTCAAAATTGCAAAGTCATGTTTAATGGTGCGTATTTAACCACGGTTTTCTATTCATTTCACTAGAAAAACAAAGAACAAGAAGCAAAAGAGTAAGTGCCTTATGCAAATGCTGATTTTTTTTGTCCTGCTAAAGCGGTAGTTGCAGATTCAATAAAATGTGTACATTATTATGCATTATGTGGTTTTGGAGTCATCAATGACAATCCCTTGTCTTGTTTGCTTCTCAGCACCAGGGGCTGGAGAGGGCACTAGCACTGGGGACATGCCTCACCCCCCACGCAAGAAGAGGGCACGTGTTGACCCAACTGTGGAGAGTGTATGTCAGTTCAAGGCCTGTTTAAATTATTTAGAGCTGGTGTTTTAACAATAGTTAAGATGTTTTTGACTCCCGAACTGTTTTGTATGCAGGAGGAGACTTTCATTAACAGAGTAGAAGTAAAGGTAAAAATTCCTGAAGAGTTAAAGCCTTGGCTGGTAGATGACTGGGACCTGATCACTAGACAGAAGCAGGTAACAACAAACGGCCTCCAGTGCTCCTACATTGCTCCTTATTCAACTGTATTGCATATTTATTAAACCGTCTAGAACTAGACATATTATTATGACCCATTTTCCAACTGCAAATAAATGCCTAGGGAACCAGTTGTTATGCAAATAGATGATTAGTAAACATACTGTATAGTTTAGTTGGACATTAAGGGGCAGTTTCCCGAACAGGGTTTAAGACTAGTCCTAGATTAAAATAAATGTTAAGAGCTGTCTAAACT